>JANLIY010000796.1:0-23197 GCA_029490685.1 Schizonepeta tenuifolia
TTTTACAACTTGTTGAGCACAAAAATATCAGCAATCTTCACAGTGAAGAAAGCATAAGAAACAAAACAACAAAGGTCCACCACAGCTACATATACTAGTCACTTATCAATGACATAGGAGTCTAAAAATTAGAATTAAACAATTTCAAGTTTAATATTTAAGTTATAAACTTTAAGGACAATAATTTCATCTCAGGGTGTACCATATGTTTTTCCCAGTTCAAGTTTAGGGTTGAACACAAGTAGAAATGTGGAATTGAGCTGAAAATATATTTATTTCCTTATAAATGTTGCCCGGATTTAAAAATTATGCCAAACTTTGTTTGTTTGATTATACTGTATCAATTTAGCTTGAATGAGCTTATCAAGTTGAGCAGGATTTGAGATAACCAGAAAAGATTTAGAAAAATCGATCATACGAAATTCTTTTGAGAATTTTATAGTCTACTTGACAATTATGTTGAGTTTTTTAATTATAGTTGGAGCATGCGAATTATTTGAACCTACAAAATCGAGATTCAAACTCATGATCTCTCAAGTATAAGATTGTCACTCTATCAATTCCAAATGTGTCGATCGTGTAACTATATTCAGTTCAATTATAAAAATTGTATAATTAATGTGAATATAAAGTAAATATTGCTCAAAAAACATATTTGAACCTCAATATGCGTTTAGAATAAAACGGAAAAATATTCGGAGGTACGAGATACACACGTATTGTTTACCCAATTTATCACAATATAACTAGTCTATGGTTGTATTAAAAAAAAAAGGAGTACTATGGTAGTCTTGTCAAGCCAAATATTTTTGCTATATCATTTTTGATATTACAACAATTATAATTAGAACAAGCCCCCCACCCTCGAATCGTGGATTGATGTATAACCCATCAATATATAAAGAAATTATATATTATCTCCGTCCACGATAAGTATAATCCTTCCATGGAGAAAAAATTACTTTAAGTATTCTCAATTCACAATAATTATGGATTCCATTTTTCACTCACAATATCATATCTAATACATCACACTTTCTCATTCTTAAAATTTATGTCAATCCTCTGGATCACATTTACGGTGAACAGCTTGAGAGTATTACGCCTAAGACTTGAGCTTAGTCTGTTTTCCTAATACGTATGTGCCTATGTATGTATTTACTTTGTAGTATTACTTAGATTTTGGGCTTATATTCTTTTTGACTGGGCTTCTTCTTAAGACTTGGAAGATAAAAGGTAATAAACGGCCCACGTATACCTCTAATATTGAGTTGTTGAAAAACCGACTAATCTTTTTTGCATGAAAAAAACCCACTAATATTATTTGAGAGAAAAAAATTCCTGCTAATCTAACATTTTTGAGAGAATTACAAAGATATATATATTATTGAATAAAACACTACACCATTTATAGGTAAAAATTTTAAACCGTATACAGGCTACACCACTACACAAAGTGAAAATATACTATACCACACGATTGAACTAAGATCTATCACTAAGGAGAGATTCATAGTATCACAACAAATTATTTGAGCTCAGCCTCATCCGCAAAACCCACTAATCTTAGATAAGCATTAAATCATCAATTAACATAATTTGGTAATTAACCCTTGATATTTATTATAAGGATATCCCAATGCACAATCAGTAACTAGCTGAAGACAACAAGGTGTACAAGAATAAAGATATTAGAGTAGTGTGCCAATATATATGGATAAAAAAAATAAACAGGCACGTTAGGACAAGTTTTAATATGTCCATCAGGAATTCGAATGGGATTTAATTTATGTCCAACATTTATGTATTGCTCTATTATTAAATTTATTTAATTAATAATATGTATTAAAAAAATAAAAATCATTATAGATATAACGAGTCCTAGTAAGCATTTATCAATTATCATTGAAAATCAATTTTATTGGTTAAAATAATTAAATTTTACTTAATTTTAATTGAAATTAATAAAGAAAAATGGAACATTCAACTAAAATGCAAAATATTAAAATTGAAAAAATGATAAAGAAAAAATGGAAAGTGGCATAGGCGTGTGAGTGTGACATCCCGATTGTCTAGCCTAACGCATGAAATTAAGAACATTGACTCAAAAGACAAGTTCCTCGATCAGGACTAAATTCATATGAAATATGTGAAATCACCAAACAAAGAAATACTTATTTTCGAAAAACATGTATAGTAGAACCTATATTTATTTATAGAGGTTATATTTATTTCACAAAAGAAAAAAAAACCCTATATTTATTAATACAGTTGGATAGAGCCGATATGCTTGTCACCTCCCGTGAGCACTATTTGTGGGCACCACCCTCGATTTGCATATATTAACATTATTTTATTTAATTTTTGATATTGCATTTTAATCTAATACCTTAAAAAATGTTATGAAATCATTAAATCGAAAAATTACATAAAGATCCATGGCTCAATTTGTTTATTTATTCATTTCTTTGAAGTTAAAGGGAAAAACAACAAATCGAGCATTGATTTTTATATAATTTTTCGATTTAATGATTTCAATAACATTTTTTAAGGTATTAGATTAAAATGTATTATCAAAAGTTAAATAAAATTATGTAAATATATGCAAATCGAGGGTGGTGCTCACGAAAGATGACTAGCATATCGGTTCTCTACAATTGGAAATGAAGAAAATTATTATGTTATAGAGGTTATTAATTTATCAAACACAACCAGAAATAAACTTTTAACTTGTGCACTACAAGATATTGGATCATGTTGTTGTCTCAGTACGTCTCACTTATCCTGGAGCTGGAGCACGAAAATAGAAGAAAGTCGTCAAAATGCCTAGTACGTTTGCAATGCTTGTGTAGTACCAATATACTTGAACAACTTGTGAGCAAGGTCATAGATAAAGAATGTGAAAAAATTGGAAAACTAATTTCTTCATTATGATTAGTGGTAGGTTATTCTCGAGCAACATATCATTGTTTATCAACTGATTTTCAAATATTAATTAATTATCTCATTTGAACATGAATATTTCGTCCAACAAAATCTTTTATGGTTTCTGCCATAGTGATCATATGATCATTCATTATATATAAATTCCCACATTTCCAAGCTCATTATCATTATTATCGCCACCTCCATCATTCTCATTTTCAAAAACTTCCATGTCTATTATGTTATCTACAAGTTCATTTTGCCACAATTTAATTTCAATCCCAAATTCAACAATATTATCACCGTCAACTTCAACAACATTAATATATAGGAGTATCATCTCTACCTCCACAATTTCCAATAGATAAGTTGGAACAATACGAAACCGATCAAAATCATTAATTCCATGCATATGTAGTTACTTACGTAGTCCACCAAAACTGAAGTAGTTGATACCCTTCCCTTAGTAGGTAGCCACTGATTTGCATTCTTACTACCAAGTTCATGATATCCATAGCATTAATTAAAATGGCAAATTCAGCCATATATCCTCGCTCCAAAATGATCCATCTACACATCCACAACCAGTATATAAGTTTGCTATATATCTTATATATATTGCTGGTGTTAAACTTAAACCCTTATCCCCCATATATATTTACAACTTTCATATAAATGCCGTTCGCACATGCAAGCTTTTTGCTCATCAATAATGTTTATATTTACCATTTGAGAGAATATGGTCAGGTCGATCAAACATTCATAATCAAAATGAGAAGGACTTCGGTGCATAAGTCTGCACCTATTTGCACACAACCCGACCCGCCACGCGCCATTACAATTCGCGCGTGGGTCTCACGCCCAGTTTTTTTTCTTTTTTCTTTTTTTTTTTCAGATTTTTTTCCCCGGCGGAGCCTTCGGCTCCGATTACTAAAATAAGGATAATCGGCAGGTAATAATTTGGACTTTTGGGCTCCCCTCACTCGAATCTTGACCATAGAAGAAGCGGCAAATAATAAAAAAAAATTGAAAAATTAAAAAAAATGGTCAAATAAATCGGGTGAGGTCAAACTGGCGGGTGTCTACGGTGAACAATTGCACCAGAGTTTTTGTCAATGAAAATTCGTTATTTCATAAGAGGTACGGTATTAATAATATACAGAGTTGACAAAATGATCGGGTCATTAATATTGGCAAGAGAGTCGGTAAGTTTGCAAAAATACAAACCGACGAACATGAGCTACTTTCATTCGGCCCGAACCAGGCCCATTTTCGCTGGCCCTACTATCATTTCATTTGGTACATATAGGGTTGAATAAATGGGTACCCAGAAATATCCATACCCGTATTTTCAGATATTCGTATTCAAATAAGTAAAAAATGTATACCCATACTCTTCCATTTTAGCCAAACGGGTACACAGTACCCGATCCGGGTATAGGGTACCCGGTGTACCCGTTTAAAAAAAAAGATAAAAATAAGCTTATAATTTGGTGTTTTTCCACCTAATCGATTTTTCAACAATTTTCAACGACACAAATTAATAATCAACTATGCAACAACAACTAGACAACAGCAACAAATCAATACTAAATGTAGTTTAAATATTTAAGTTCAACAAACAAACAAAGTACAAAGTTAAAAAATAATTAAACATAAAAGCAAAGTCTAAAACAAGAGATAGTAACTAGGTAAAGAAGATTGGATAAAAATGAAGAAGAGTGAAGAACGAATAGAAAGAAAAAGTTATGCTTAGGTTTAGGTAAAAAATGAAAATATTTTATTAATATATATAAATAGTAAATTATACTGTATATAATAAATAATTTTATTTATTTGATCGGGTGTTGACCCGTTAGAGTATTTTCTGAAAAACTCATACGCACACCCATCCAATACTTGCAAACTATGGATATTGGATACCCAGTATCTGGCCGAGTATGAGTAGCATACGGATTACTCGGAAACCCTTTTTCCATACTTTCGCCCTTAGGTACATATATGAATAATATGGCTGGCTATTTTAGACGACGACTCCCTATTTTTCTATATAACCTCCTACTACTACTACTACTACTACTACTATTACTACTATTTTTTACTTTTTGTAAAAATTTTATGAATGAAAATTAACTCTATAGAAAGGATAATTTTAAACATAGCCCCCATTTCTTTCATCATAACCTCCTATTTAATAATAATTGTATTTATACATGTACTATTTTTACCCCTTAGCCCCCAAAATTAGATTCTTAATTAATCAAATGTTGATATTATAGATACTAAATCTAAACAAGAAGAAAACGAAACAACAAGAATATGAACATTGAAGTCAGAACAAATCTTGGCTTATGTTCAATAAAAAAGCTTAGCCGTATGTATGATCGAAGTTAAGGATCTCCTATTTTCATAGACACTAGAGTATTTACTTTTTAGCAGAATTCTAAACACATACCACTGATATTGAAACTTATGATGTTGGACAAAAGAGATCTTCTCCTCTTCATTGTCTACGTCCTTCTTCCACCGGAATCACGATTGATAGATTTATTATACACAATGCTTATATAATAATGTCTTAAATTTGTGTGACAAATTTTGTACAATAAAATAATTCGTTGGATTTGGAAAACAAAAAAACAGTTGGATTTAAAAAAAAAAAAAAAACAGACTTATTGAAACTTGAATTAATGGAGGATTTCACTGTGGTTTAATTCAAGACTATCTAAGCGACTTACATAGACAAATGAAACGACATAATTGAAAAAAAATAAATTTGCATATTATTTCGATCCTCTTTATAGAGGCAATTCCCAATTCTTTCATGCTCAATTTTGATTGGGGTCAATGATGATGTTTCGATTTGTTTCATGTTCAATTTGAATTTTGGGGTTATAATGTTCTATTTGTATTTCTTTTTCTCGAGGGTTTCGTTCTTTTATTAAGATTTAGGGCTATGATGATATTATTGATGCCTGCAGCGGGCGTCTCGTGGGGTGTCTCGAGACACCCCCGGCGACGAGACACGCGCTGCAGCGTCCGATGTCTAGAGCCCGTCCCAAGCCGACGAGACTGTCTCGAGCAGGCACGTGTATTACACGCGTCAGATTTTTTTTTTAAATCGGCGCATGCATTGCACGCGCCATTACAATTTTTTTTTTAAATCGGGCAACGGCTATGAACTTTTAAACGGTAGAAAACGACTACATTACCGATTTTAATTTATTTTTTTACACCATATTTTTACCTATAAATAACACCTCAATTTACATCATTTCTCACACAATTCTCTCTATTTCTCACACAATTCTCTCTATTTTTTCACAAAATTTCACACAATCACCTCTCATAAATGGATCAAAATAATCCATGGTCGTCGTCTTGGTGTCCCCCTGAAATGGCGGACGACGGTGCATGCGGAGGATATACGCTGACGGGGCTTGATTCTATCAACCTCAACTCGTCCGTCGGCGAGTCCTTCCACACTGTGTTCAACAACGAAGACAGTCCCTCGTCCGAGGCGGCACAAGCCAAAGGAAAGGGGAAGGCACGGGCCAAAGGCAAGGGCAAGGCACAGGCCGATCTCACCGTCGCAAATGTCCCCCCCTCTTCCTCCTCCGGCCGCTGACGCCAAACCAAAGAGGCGCAGTTACACGGTGGAACAAGGCACCGCCGTCGCCCAAATCTGGAAAGAGGATACGTGCAACTCCATCCTCGACAGAGATCAAGGGGCGACAAGTACTGGGGGAAAGTGGTGGAGAGGTACAATGCCATGTTCGACGACGACCTCAACTGAAAGACAGTGAAGAGTTTCTTCGGGCGGATCTTCCACTGGGTGAAGGAGTGGATGATCGCTTACGATAAGGCGACCAAGAAAAAGCCGAGCGGTGCCTCCGGTTACATGGTCATCGAGCAAGCCCAGCAGATATACAGCGCCCATGAAGGGAGCCGCTTCAAGGATTTGGTGCCTAGGAAATTTTGCAGGACTACCCCAAATTCCTCCACCTAGAATTTTCCGACGTTCCATCCATGAAGTGGACGAAGAATATGGCAGAAGGCGCTTACGCCTCATCTGGAACGCCGCACGGATCGAGCGAGGTAACAAAAGAGGAAAGCACGGCTCCCCCCCCCCCGCCCACAGGGACGAGACGCGGCAAAGGCGGATGCAAGGGTGGCCAGAGGAAAGGGGAAAAAGAAGGTGAGTGAGGACGCGAAGTTCGGGTCGATGGTCGACTCAACAAATGAAAGGCTAAGCGGCATCATCGCGGCAAAGAACAACCTTGCCGAGACAATGAGGGAGCGTGCTCGGGCGAAACAAGATGCCACCGATGCAAGGATTATCAGCATGGATACGTCGCACATGACGCCGGACCAGTACCAGCTATATATGATGATGGTTGCCAACGTCAAGCGACGTCGAGGATGGGCGTAGTTATTTTTTTCCCCTACAACGACTATGTATTTTTTATATTTCTAGTAATGTTTTTTTTTTTAATCTAGTAATGTATTTGTAGTAATGCATTTTTATTAAATTAATAAAATTAGAATTTTCTTATTAAAATTAATACAAAATACAAATTCAGAAATTTTTTAAAGACACCCCTTAAAGATAATCCCACTGCAGCTCAATATCTCTATCTCTAAAAAACTTTTAGAGATACTCTTTAAAGACACTACCACTATAAATAATCTTATTAATTAAAAACTTAATTTAGAAGCATGAAATAGTATATTAATATATAAATTATATATATATTATATATATATATTATTTTATTAAATAAAAGGTTACGGTGTAAAAAATGGGAGCTATGTTTAAAATTACCCCATAGAAATGATGCAGAAATGTAATGGGCCCCATTTCCACTACTTCGCTGTCCCTTTTTCAAATCCAGCACTGCTGCTGACTACTATCTGCCAAAGGTACAAATTATTTGCTGCTTATCCCACTTGTACTCTCTCTTCTCTCTCTCTCTTTTATAATGTAATATTTCCCTTCAAATCTTTGTTTCTCCTCCTCCTTACAAAATCCCAACTGTTTTTATATTTTAGTTTAGGGCTTATCTTAGAGCACCACGGTGGGTGCTCATGCAGGGTGCATGGTCATAGAGGGTGGCCACCGTTGGGCGGATGCAAGAGTGCCATCGCGCTCTACTCGGCGCCCGTGAAGAGTGCAACAGTTTGCCGACACGTGTCCTTTTTTTTGTTAATACAATGGAAAAAAAAATACTTCATTTTAGGATTAAAACTCCACTATGTAAATTATTTGCAGCCTAGGGCATAATTCACTACTCAATCATTAGGACATAAAAAATACTCTACCTAGGGCTCAAACACGCGAATATTTACACAACAGATCATGGAAAACTTTTCCTTAGCTGACACACATATGCTTGATTATATTATACTCCCTCCGTCTACAAATCAAATATCTATTGGGGTTCTGATACAGAGATTAAGAAAACTGATAAAGTTATTTTAAGTGGGATAAAAGTTAGAATGTAGGGGTAGTAGAATAATGACAAAAAAATAGTGGTATTGACAAAAAAATAGTAATATTGACCAAAAAGTAGGAATAAAATTGTTATGATGATAAAAAAGTAGGAATAAAGTTGTTGGAAGGTAGGACCATCAATGGTAAAATGTAGTAAATAAAGGAAAAGTAGGAGGGTATGATTGTACAAAAAGGTAAGTAAATATTTGATTCGTGGACAAAAAAATATGGATAAGTAGGAGTATTTGATTCGTGGATGGAGGGAGTAAACCGTATGTTTAAATCCACTATTCTCAAGTTTATTTATTGTACCATGACTCATAGGGTGTGTTTACTAGAAAGTATAAATTTATACCTTTAAATTGAGAGATAATATTATGAGGTAGTATAAATTTATACTTTATTGTGGGACCACAAATTTTATAGTATCTTTTTTAGTTGGAGTGATAACATACTTATTTCTGCCTCAAGGTAGGACCACAATGTTATATATCTTGTTCATTTGAGATGAAATTGATGGATAAAGGAGGAAATATCTAAAACATATTTGAGGTATAATATTAAACCTTCATTTTGGAGGTATAAATTTATACTTTGGGCAAGGGAAAAGGGCTGCCGGAAACTTTATATCTCTTGCTCAAATTTTTCTTAAATCGAAACCAAACAACATACTCCCTATGTCCACGAAATGGTTGTCACATTGTGGACGACACGGATTTAAAAAAAATACTCCCTCTGTCCCACTCCAGTTGTCATACTTTCTATTTCGGGCGTCCCATTCCAGTTGTCACACTTTCTTTTATAGAAATAATTAGTTGGTTAATTACACTCACTTTACACCTTTCAATTTATTTTGCTCCTCATTTTCTGTGTCATTCACTATTCTCATTCTCTCTCTACTCACTTTATTCCACTTTATTTCACTATTCACTCTCTATCTACTACTTTTTTACTTTAATAACCTCACTAAATACACTTTCTATTCTTAATTATTTTCTCCTTAATTCTCGTGCCCAGAAAAACTATGACAATTGGAGTGGGACGGAGAAAATAGTAGGTAGTATTGATAATAGTGAATATTGTTGTGAATGGAGTAATTATCTCACAATAAATATGAATGAGGTACAAAAGTGACAATTATTTCATAAACAAATTTAAATAACAAAATAATAACTATTCTGTCGACTGATAAAATATAAACAATTAAAATAATATTATACCTCATTCTTCTTACTTTTCACTGCACATGAACGCACCCATAACAGCAGTTATTCTGGGAAGTAATTTTTCTAACGATTGCAATTTCAGTCACGAGTACCTGCCCTTTAATAGACCATGTGGCATTACTCAATTAATGACCAAAAACACTTCCTTCGATTCCCAATAAGTATTACTACTAGTATTTGCCGTCAAATTTGTAGATTAAAAAAAATTATTTTTATCACTTTTATAGTTATTGCATCATAAGCCACAAATAACAATTGAAGAATATGCAATACAGGCAATGTTCAACATTATTTTTTAATAAAATTTCGAAATAAAATAGTCATTCGTTGACAAATTTTATTATAAAAAAAATATACTAGTAAGTAGTAACACTTTTCAAGTAAGAAAAGAATAATTGCTAAAACCATTTTGTAATTTTCAATTGAATAAAGTAACAAGCAAATAGTTTTACTGAATCGGATAATTTTGTATTACATACAAATATTATACTCATTTTGTAAATTTTAATAAATAGAAGTTAATATATTTTTCATATGGTTGGAAGGGATCATACGCAAATTTGAGATATTATAAAATGATGCAATCCTGAAGTACGTTGAGGTTGATTCATGTGTGCGTGCGCGTTATAACTCAAAAAATAAAATAAAATGATGCAATCAGACAACATAAAGAATGGAATTGGGGTATGATTTTCATAAAACAAGAGGATCATGAATGATGATCACTTTTTTATAATCTTGTACACCTGCACCACCGTTCCCTTTTTTACAAAACATTCTTGATTCTAAGCATATCTTATCATCATCATCATCATCATCATGATCGAGAACTACAAACCAACTCTCTCAAGTAGAGAAAGATCTTACTCTTTCACTCCCATCATACATTAAACATGATCACATTGATCATCAAACTTCATCACCCACTTGATTCAGAAAGATCCCTCCAGTTTGAAGAATCTTGAAATCAAAGGGGCTGCTGCAATGTCACCACCACCGGGCTCGTCACATAATGCTTGCCGTCCGACCACGATATTGACCCGCTTCTCACGACCGAGCTCCCCGGAGACAGCTTCACTGCCTCCGTCTGCACTCTAACTAGGAAATTCAACTTCTGCCCCACCCTCCGGAACGCCAGCTTCTCCGGCTCCACCGTCATCACCACACCTGCCGGAGGCCGGATTTTGACAGTGTAGATGGAAGCCGGATCGCCCACATTGGTCACTTGCCTAAAAATGTGTAGACAGCTTATGCTTTCCATATTGTTGAAACACTGCAGTTAAAGTTGGATAGTTCAAATTCCCAATATGGCCGGCCCTCTTCGCGCCGCCGCAATCTGCCGCCTTTCGAGTCACCACCTGAATGTTCTTTGTCGTATAATTCGAATTGCACAAGAAATCGACGTAGTCGTACGAGGAGATGTCGTAGACGAGGCCGGGATCCATGGCCTTTTGGGGGTGGACATGGCCGGCCCCAAAGTCCATCACGGTTGATGAATTGCCGGTGGATTCATCCAGCATTGTCTCCCCACGGCTGTCGTGGCTATACGCCGTCGTCATCAAGGCGGACTTGATGGCGGCGGGGCTCCACTCCGGATGCGCCGCCTTCAACAAGGCGGCAAGGCCGGAGACATGGGGGCAAGCCATGGATGTCCCTGATAATATGTTGAACTCTGTTTTTCGCTTATCCGATGCAATGCCGCTAGGCCCAATGTTGTCGGGCCAGGCAGCGAGGATGTTCAGGCCCGGGGCGATCAAATCGGGCTTCAGAATTTCCGGCGTCTCCGGGTTTGGGCCTCGGGCGGAGAAGGAGGCCACGATTGGCGCCGGCGCTACGTTCAGCCGCGTGCCACGGAATAGGATCGTGGCCATCGCCGGGGACTTGGATTTTTCGGCTGATTGGATGTATTTTCTGATTTCATCCCCTGCTACCGCGCCCACCGCCGTCGCCGGCAGCACGTGGCAGTCCGCCACAAGGCCCTCGCCGTCGAAAACTCCGTTGGCTAGAATCATTCCAACGCCGCCGGCTTTCTTCACCACTTCGCCTTTTGCTGCTCTTGAATTAATCCCTCTGTCGCATAATATGATTTTCCCCTTCACCACATTAGGATCTAACGAGCCGTCCAAACAGAGGGAAGAAGAGTAACCATCGCTCCCTTCGCTCCCTGCGTAGATTAGCGGGTAGAGCTTATCGTGCGCCAGCGCAGGACCGCCATAGACGCTGACGCCGGGAATCTGCTTTCCATTCCCGAGCTTGACGTCCGCCGGGAAATCGCGGTCGATTGTCCCCGCACCGACGGTGGTTACCCAAGGAGCGACGTTCGTGACCGTCAATCCGCCGGGGCCACCGTTGCCAGCAGAGGCGGAGACGAAAACACCGGCATCGGAAGCGCTGAATGCTCCAATTGCTATGGCGTCGAGATAGTACGGCACCACCACTCCGCCGACGCTCAGAGAGATGACGTCGACACCGTCGGCTACGGCGGCGTCGAACGCGGCGAGGATGTCCGAATCGTAGCATCCTGCGTTCCAACAGACTTTGTACGCGGCGAGGCGCGCCTTTGGAGCCATCCCGGCGGCGACGCCGCGGGCGTAGCCGAGAGTTGAGGCCGGAAATACGTACCTCCCGGCGGCAATTGAAGCTGTGTGGGTGCCGTGTCCGTCGGAATCTCTCGGAGATCGAAACTCCGTCGTTTCGTTCATTTTGCCGTTACTCGCTTCGTATCCGCTGCAGAAATATCTAGCTCCGATCAATTTCCGGTTACACAGACTCTCAGGGAATTTCTCGCCGACGACGCATTGGCCTCTCCATTTCGCCGGACGAGGACCTAAATCCCGATCGTTGAAGCTTTCTCTCTCCGGCCAGATCCCCGTATCGATAACTCCGA
This sequence comes from Schizonepeta tenuifolia, assembly GCA_029490685.1. Classification (NCBI taxonomy): domain Eukaryota; kingdom Viridiplantae; phylum Streptophyta; class Magnoliopsida; order Lamiales; family Lamiaceae; genus Schizonepeta; species Schizonepeta tenuifolia. The sequence goes on from JANLIY010000796.1 coordinate 12,533, forward strand.
TGACGAGATCCGAACCGAAATCGGACTCCTTCAACAATCCTGCATTGTCGGCGCTCTTCAACCCCAGGAACTCCGGCGATCGAGTGGTGTGCAAGTGCCTAACCTGCTCCGGCAGCACCGCCATTACCCCGGGCAAACTCTTCAGTTTATCCGCTTCAGTAGCCGACAGCTGCGCCGCAAAGCCATGGAAAACGGTGTCGTATGAGTGAATTACACGGTCAGCAGCCGGCGCCTCCGCGTCGGCGGCGGCGGCGGAGATAGATCTCAACGACGATTCGTACCAGTGATTATGAGTGGGGTAAACAGAAGGTTTGGCGTCGTGCTGAACGCGAACTATGAAGGTTTTTCGATATTCCTGTTGCTGGAGCGCTGAGGATGGGAGGAATAAGAGAGAGAGCGAGATGATGAGAGAGATTGTGGAGAGAAGAGGCGTAACTGGGGAAATCGCCATTGGAAGAGGTGGGATTAAGGTCCAGATTCATGCAGTTTGAGTTTGTGTGAATATTTAAGGGTTGGAATTTGGAAAGTGTGGCCACACTCTGAGCTGGAGGACTCCATTCAAATGGTGGACTAATGATGGAGATTTGTTAATGGATGGATGAGATTGAAAATGGGGATTTTGTTTTGGTTCCGCATTACTGCCCACCGTAAATATATTCAGTTACGAATAAAACTCGTATACTATTAGATTTTGTTAATTTTATATTTTGACGGCGATACTATCGTTTAAAAATAACTTTTATATTATTGACTCGAATCAATTCAAAGATAGTATTTCGTATTAATAGCGGAAGTTGTTATTTCTAAGATAATACATAAGCATGTTGTAATTTGAAGGATACTTCTTTCATGTTTGATTTATTATTAGATTGTGATGTATACATAGAGACATGGTATCAATTTTCACTTCTACTCAATAATTAAAAGCATCAACGATAAAATTGATGATTTTAATATGGATGGCTCAATTGGTTATGTAAATGTAACTATATGTAGACACTTGCAAAGATAATGTGTCCAATTGTGCGAGCTCACATACGAAAAAAATTATTGTACTATATACATGTATCAAAATTATATGTACAATAAAAGGGTAAAGTGAGTGCATTGATTTTTGTACAACTCATAATGTAAATTATTAATTAATGCATTAAATACCATTAATAGTTCTTTATCCAAGAACAGACTTGTTATGGGGCAACTATTTGGCTTACAATCAATTTTTGTGCTAAATGAAGTCGGAAAAATCTTCCTCTAAATTTTACAAGTATATATTTGGTAAATTGACGGCGATAGGATATCAAACTTTTTTGGCATAATAGCGTTCAACATTGTCCTAATATTTGTTTATAAATTTTATTTAAAATTGTACTGTATTTCATGTGATTCCTTGTTAAATTGGGGTGAATTTTGTGTTTATTATAAAGAATACGTATTTTATGAAATAAAATACAAAAACAAAAGAATACGTAAATGAGGCTGAATTGAACGTCACGTGTGCTGCAATTGTTGTTGAGTGACACAAGACACACATGCTTGTCGTTTAACTCCAGCAATTAAAGCATAGCCCAATATTTAAACCATATAATAATAATAATAATAATAATAATAATAATATTGTTTATAGTTTTTGTGATTTTAGCTTGTTTCCAGTTATCCTTTTTGTAATGAAGTAATGTTTACAATTAATGTTCTTATACACACTCTAGATAAATACAATTATGCAATACGGCAGGGACAGAGTCAGGAATTTCATCTCAGGGGGCGAACTTTTTCAAAAACCAAACATCATATATATTTAATATTAATGCATCAATAATAATTTTTACACATTATATACATATTTTATATGTACGAACATTCAACAATGAAAAAAAAAAAATAAAGAGCAATCCATTATGAAAGTCTTCATCCATCTTTTTTTTCCTTCAAAATACTAGTATCATTTAAGTTTTGTATAAAATGTGCAAATATGGTTTCAACTTTTGAAGTCAAGAGCAAAAATTTCCTTTAAGTATGTTCAAGTTAATTAATGTATAAATTTCTACTGACTGGTGCAAATGTATCATTAACCTCAGTTAAATTGATTTAAATGTAGTTGCATATTTTTTAATTTCTTTTTATTTAATTGATAACTAGGATTATATGAGTTGTTGCACAACTCTGTTATATCTTTCTTAATACTGTTTAAATTCACACTCTCTTTAAACCAAAGACATGTCAAATTCGAAAATCAATTTAGATCCAAAATCATAAATAAGGTCCAACAAGTAAATAATAAGCTTAACAATGCAATTTCAGACTCTAAAAAAGAAATCCGCAGCCCAATAGCCTTACTTTCAAAATTAACTAAACTAATTGTTTATAGATAACTCATACTTTACACGTACATATATACACATAAAATTATAAAATTTGGGGGGCGGTGGCCACCACCAGCCACCCCGGCTCCGTCTCTGCGATACGGTATGTGTGTTTGCATGAATCAGGGATGGATGCAGAAAAATATGAAATTCTATTTTACCTCCACATGGATTAATAATCTAAACGTCATTAAAGTGGAAATTCGCGTACATGTGTTTGCATGAATCAGAGATGGATGGAAAAATATGAAATTCTATTTTTTACCCCACATGGATTAATAAACTAAACGTCATTAAAGTGGAAATTCACGTACATAAAGTGGAATACATGTGATTATTTATTAGGAAAAAAAAATAATGCCGTGTGTCTTACATTGTTCTATATTAAGCTAGAAAATTTATTTACTGTTCGTACAAAGAATAATTTTGAATGTTAAAATTCTTGAGTTAATTGTAGGAGGGTGAGAAGGTAGTAGTACTTGAATTTTGGGAGGGGACATAAAATGAAAGTAGATAGGTCTAGCTCAAGTGGCTAGTTGGGGTACTTTAAGTTTTTTCAATGTGAAAGGTTTTAAGTTCAATCCCGTCAAAATGCGGTGTAGTATATTTCTACCTTATTTGATGGTGTAGTGGTCCTGCTTGCGTGCAGAGTAGTGGTCCCACATTTATGTGATGTAAAGGTCAAATCTATATGGTGATGTAGCGATTTAATTGATAGTAATATATACATCCTTGTAATTCTTTCAAAAAAATAATGAAAGTAAAAAATATTTTTCATTTAATTGTACGTGCATTCTTAATATCTCAATTTTGAATGCATTTTAGGTGCTCCTCACTAATTAACAAACACATCATTAATTTAGAATTGATAATAAAATAAATTTAAATAAAATTACGAGTTTATGATATCTTGAATATTTTTAACCCAAGATAATGAGGTTCATAAAAAACGGTGGCCTATATCTCTATCTAGCGCAACAAAGTTCAATCCAAGATTGAAAATTTTGAAAAACAAATGGAAATTGCCTCAATATTGCAAGCTTCATAATTTAATAGAAGTAATAATATCTTCTAACTTGTGTTAGCATTTCTTTTGAGAGATATATATATATATATATATATATAATATATATATATATATAGATTATCTCTCAAAAAGAATGCTAACACAAGTTAGAAGATATTATTACTTCTATTAAATTATGAAGCTTGCAATATTGAGGCAATTTCCATTTGTTTTTCAAAATTTTCAATCTTGGATTGAACTTTGTTGCGCTAGATAGAGATATAGGCCACCGTTTTTATGAACCTCATTATCTTGGGTTAAAAATATTCAAGATATCATAAACTCGTAATTTTATTTAAATTTATTTTATTATCAATTCTAAATTAATGATGTGTTTGTTAATTAGTGAGGAGCACCTAAAATGCATTCAAAATTGAGATATTAAGAATGCACGTACAATTAAATGAAAAATATTTTTTACTTTCATTATTTTTTTGAAAGAATTACAAGGATGTATATATTACTATCAATTAAATCGCTACATCACCATATAGATTTGACCTTTACATCACATAAATGTGGGACCACTACTCTGCACGCAAGCAGGACCACTACACCATCAAATAAGGTAGAAATATACTACACCGCATTTTGACGGGATTGAACTTAAAACCTTTCACATTGAAAAAACTTAAAGTACCCCAACTAGCCACTTGAGCTAGACCTATCTACTTTCATTTTATGTCCCCTCCCAAAATTCAAGTACTACTACCTTCTCACCCTCCTACAATTAACTCAAGAATTTTAACATTCAAAATTATTTTGTACGAACAGTAAATAAATTTTCTAGCTTAATATAGAACAATGTAAGACACACGGCATTATTTTTTTTCCTAATAAATAATCACATGTATTCCACTTTATGTACGTGAATTTCCACTTTAATGACGTTTAGTTTATTAATCCATGTGGGGGTAAAAAATAGAATTTCATTTTTCCATCCATCTCTGATTCATGCAAACACATGTACGCGAATTTCCACTTTAATGACGTTTAGATTATAATCCATGTGGAGGTAAAAATAGAATTTCATATTTTTCTGCATCCATCCCTGATTCATGCAAACACACATACCGTATCGCAGAGACGGAGCCGGGGGTGGCTGGTGGTGGCCACCGCCCCCCTCAAATTTTATAATTTTATGTGTATATATGTACGTGTAAAGTATGAGTTATCTATAAACAATTAGTTTAGTTAATTTTGAAAGTAAGGCTATTGGGCTGCGGATTTCTTTTTAGAGTCTGAAATTGCATTGTTAAGCTTATTATTTACTTGTTGGACCTTATTTATGATTTTGGATCTAAATTGATTTTCGAATTTGACATGTCTTTGGTTTAAAGAGAGTGTGAATTTAAACAGTATTAAGAAAGATATAACAGAGTTGTGCAACAACTCATATAATCCTAGTTATCAATTAAAAAAAAGAAATTAAAAAAATATGCAACTACATTTAAATCAATTTAACTGAGGTTAATGATACATTTGCACCAGTCAGTAGAAATTTATACATTAATTAACTTGAACATACTTAAAGGAAATTTTTGCTCTTGACTTCAAAAGTTGAAACCATATTTGCACATTTTATACAAACTTAAATGATACTAGTATTTGAAGGAAAAAAAAGATGGATGAAGACTTTCATAATGGATTGCTCTTATTTTATTTTTTTTCATTGTTGAATGTTCGTACATATAAAATATGTATATAATGTGTAAAAATTATTATTGATGCATTAATATTAAATATATATGATGTTTGGTTTTTGAAAAAGTTCGCCCCCTGAGATGAAATTCCTGACTCTGTCCCTGCCGTATTGCATAATTGTATTTATCTAGAGTGTGTATAAGAACATTAATTGTAAACATTACTTCATTACAAAAAGGATAACTGGAAACAAGCTAAAATCACAAAAACTATAAACAATATTATTATTATTATTATTATTATTATTATATGGTTTAAATATTGGGCTATGCTTTAATTGCTGGAGTTAAACGACAAGCATGTGTGTCTTGTGTCACTCAACAACAATTGCAGCACACGTGACGTTCAATTCAGCCTCATTTACGTATTCTTTTGTTTTTGTATTTTATTTCATAAAATACGTATTCTTTATAATAAACACAAAATTCACCCCAATTTAACAAGGAATCACATGAAATACAGTACAATTTTAAATAAAATTTATAAACAAATATTAGGACAATGTTGAACGCTATTATGCCAAAAAAGTTTGATATCCTATCGCCGTCAATTTACCAAATATATACTTGTAAAATTTAGAGGAAGATTTTTCCGACTTCATTTAGCACAAAAATTGATTGTAAGCCAAATAGTTGCCCCATAACAAGTCTGTTCTTGGATAAAGAACTATTAATGGTATTTAATGCATTAATTAATAATTTACATTATGAGTTGTACAAAAATCAATGCACTCACTTTACCCTTTTATTGTACATATAATTTTGATACATGTATATAGTACAATAATTTTTTTCGTATGTGAGCTCGCACAATTGGACACATTATCTTTGCAAGTGTCTACATATAGTTACATTTACATAACCAATTGAGCCATCCATATTAAAATCATCAATTTTATCGTTGATGCTTTTAATTATTGAGTAGAAGTGAAAATTGATACCATGTCTCTATGTATACATCACAATCTAATAATAAATCAAACATGAAAGAAGTATCCTTCAAATTACAAACATGCTTATTATGTATTATCTTAGAAATAACAACTTCCGCTATTAATACGAAATACTATCTTTGAATTGATTCGAGTCAATAATATAAAAGTTATTTTTAAACGATAGTATCGCCGTCAAAATATAAAATTAACAAAATCTAATAGTATACGAGTTTTATTCGTAACTGAATATATTTACGGTGGGCAGTAATGCGGAACCAAAACAAAATCCCCATTTTCAATCTCATCCATCCATTAACAAATCTCCATCATTAGTCCACCATTTGAATGGAGTCCTCCAGCTCAGAGTGTGGCCACACTTTCCAAATTCCAACCCTTAAATATTCACACAAACTCAAACTGCATGAATCTGGACCTTAATCCCACCTCTTCCAATGGCGATTTCCCCAGTTACGCCTCTTCTCTCCACAATCTCTCTCATCATCTCGCTCTCTCTCTTATTCCTCCCATCCTCAGCGCTCCAGCAACAGGAATATCGAAAAACCTTCATAGTTCGCGTTCAGCACGACGCCAAACCTTCTGTTTACCCCACTCATAATCACTGGTACGAATCGTCGTTGAGATCTATCTCCGCCGCCGCCGCCGACGCGGAGGCGCCGGCTGCTGACCGTGTAATTCACTCATACGACACCGTTTTCCATGGCTTTGCGGCGCAGCTGTCGGCTACTGAAGCGGATAAACTGAAGAGTTTGCCCGGGGTAATGGCGGTGCTGCCGGAGCAGGTTAGGCACTTGCACACCACTCGATCGCCGGAGTTCCTGGGGTTGAAGAGCGCCGACAATGCAGGATTGTTGAAGGAGTCCGATTTCGGTTCGGATCTCGTCATCGGAGTTATCGATACGGGGATCTGGCCGGAGAGAGAAAGCTTCAACGATCGGGATTTAGGTCCTCGTCCGGCGAAATGGAGAGGCCAATGCGTCGTCGGCGAGAAATTCCCTGAGAGTCTGTGTAACCGGAAATTGATCGGAGCTAGATATTTCTGCAGCGGATACGAAGCGAGTAACGGCAAAATGAACGAAACGACGGAGTTTCGATCTCCGAGAGATTCCGACGGACACGGCACCCACACAGCTTCAATTGCCGCCGGGAGGTACGTATTTCCGGCCTCAACTCTCGGCTACGCCCGCGGCGTCGCCGCCGGGATGGCTCCAAAGGCGCGCCTCGCCGCGTACAAAGTCTGTTGGAACGCAGGATGCTACGATTCGGACATCCTCGCCGCGTTCGACGCCGCCGTAGCCGACGGTGTCGACGTCATCTCTCTGAGCGTCGGCGGAGTGGTGGTGCCGTACTATCTCGACGCCATAGCAATTGGAGCATTCAGCGCTTCCGATGCCGGTGTTTTCGTCTCCGCCTCTGCTGGCAACGGTGGCCCCGGCGGATTGACGGTCACGAACGTCGCTCCTTGGGTAACCACCGTCGGTGCGGGGACAATCGACCGCGATTTCCCGGCGGACGTCAAGCTCGGGAATGGAAAGCAGATTCCCGGCGTCAGCGTCTATGGCGGTCCTGCGCTGGCGCACGATAAGCTCTACCCGCTAATCTACGCAGGGAGCGAAGGGAGCGATGGTTACTCTTCTTCCCTCTGTTTGGACGGCTCGTTAGATCCTAATGTGGTGAAGGGGAAAATCATATTATGCGACAGAGGGATTAATTCAAGAGCAGCAAAAGGCGAAGTGGTGAAGAAAGCCGGCGGCGTTGGAATGATTCTAGCCAACGGAGTTTTCGACGGCGAGGGCCTTGTGGCGGACTGCCACGTGCTGCCGGCGACGGCGGTGGGCGCGGTAGCAGGGGATGAAATCAGAAAATACATCCAATCAGCCGAAAAATCCAAGTCCCCGGCGATGGCCACGATCCTATTCCGTGGCACGCGGCTGAACGTAGCGCCGGCGCCAATCGTGGCCTCCTTCTCCGCCCGAGGCCCAAACCCGGAGACGCCGGAAATTCTGAAGCCCGATTTGATCGCCCCGGGCCTGAACATCCTCGCTGCCTGGCCCGACAACATTGGGCCTAGCGGCATTGCATCGGATAAGCGAAAAACAGAGTTCAACATATTATCAGGGACATCCATGGCTTGCCCCCATGTCTCCGGCCTTGCCGCCTTGTTGAAGGCGGCGCATCCGGAGTGGAGCCCCGCCGCCATCAAGTCCGCCTTGATGACGACGGCGTATAGCCACGACAGCCGTGGGGAGACAATGCTGGATGAATCCACCGGCAATTCATCAACCGTGATGGACTTTGGGGCCGGCCATGTCCACCCCCAAAAGGCCATGGATCCCGGCCTCGTCTACGACATCTCCTCGTACGACTACGTCGATTTCTTGTGCAATTCGAATTATACGACAAAGAACATTCAGGTGGTGACTCGAAAGGCGGCAGATTGCGGCGGCGCGAAGAGGGCCGGCCATATTGGGAATTTGAACTATCCAACTTTAACTGCAGTGTTTCAACAATATGGAAAGCATAAGCTGTCTACACATTTTATTAGGCAAGTGACCAATGTGGGCGATCCGGCTTCCATCTACACTGTCAAAATCCGGCCTCCGGCAGGTGTGGTGATGACGGTGGAGCCGGAGAAGCTGGCGTTCCGGAGGGTGGGGCAGAAGTTGAATTTCCTAGTTAGAGTGCAGACGGAGGCAGTGAAGCTGTCTCCGGGGAGCTCGGTCGTGAGAAGCGGGTCAATATCGTGGTCGGACGGCAAGCATTATGTGACGAGCCCGGTGGTGGTGACATTGCAGCAGCCCCTTTGATTTCAAGATTCTTCAAACTGGAGGGATCTTTCTGAATCAAGTGGGTGATGAAGTTTGATGATCAATGTGATCATGTTTAATGTATGATGGGAGTGAAAGAGTAAGATCTTTCTCTACTTGAGAGAGTTGGTTTGTAGTTCTCGATCATGATGATGATGATGATGATGATAAGATATGCTTAGAATCAAGAATGTTTTGTAAAAAAGGGAACGGTGGTGCAGGTGTACAAGATTATAAAAAAGTGATCATCATTCATGATCCTCTTGTTTTATGAAAATCATACCCCAATTCCATTCTTTATGTTGTCTGATTGCATCATTTTATTTTTTTTTGAGTTATAACGCGCACGCACACATGAATCAACCTCAACGTACTTCAGGATTGCATCATTTTATAATATCTCAAATTTGCGTATGATCCCTTCCAACCATATGAAAAATATATTAACTTCTATTTATTAAAATTTACAAAATGAGTATAATATTTGTATGTAATACAAAATTATCCGATTCAGTAAAACTATTTGCTTGTTACTTTATTCAATTGAAAATTACAAAATGGTTTTAGCAATTATTCTTTTCTTACTTGAAAAGTGTTACTACTTACTAGTATATTTTTTTTATAATAAAATTTGTCAACGAATGACTATTTTATTTCGAAATTTTATTAAAAAAATAATGTTGAACATTGCCTGTATTGCATATTCTTCAATTGTTATTTGTGGCTTATGATGCAATAACTATAAAAGTGATAAAAATAATTTTTTTTAATCTACAAATTTGACGGCAAATACTAGTAGTAATACTTATTGGGAATCGAAGGAAGTGTTTTTGGTCATTAATTGAGTAATGCCACATGGTCTATTAAAGGGCAGGTACTCGTGACTGAAATTGCAATCGTTAGAAAAATTACTTCCCAGAATAACTGCTGTTATGGGTGCGTTCATGTGCAGTGAAAAGTAAGAAGAATGAGGTATAATATTATTTTAATTGTTTATATTTTATCAGTCGACAGAATAGTTATTATTTTTGTTATTTAAATTTGTTTATGAAATAATTGTCACTTTTGTACCTCATTCATATTTATTGTGAGATAATTACTCCATTCACAACAATATTCACTATTATCAATACTACCTACTATTTTCTCCGTCCCACTCCAATTGTCATAGTTTTTCTGGGCACGAGAATTAAGGAGAAAATAATTAAGAATAGAAAGTGTATTTAGTGAGGTTATTAAAGTAAAAAAGTAGGTAGATAGAGAGTGAATAGTGAAATAAAGTGGAATAAAGTGAGTAGAGAGAGAATGAGAATAGTGAATGACACAGAAAATGAGGAGCAAAATAAATTGAAAGGTGTAAAGTGAGTGTAATTAACCAACTAATTATTTCTATAAAAGAAAGTGTGACAACTGGAATGGGACGCCCGAAATAGAAAGTATGACAACTGGAGTGGGACAGAGGGAGTATTTTTTTTAAATCCGTGTCGTCCACAATGTGACAACCATTTCGTGGACATAGGGAGTATGTTGTTTGGTTTCGATTTAAGAAAAATTTGAGCAAGAGATATAAAGTTTCCGGCAGCCCTTTTCCCTTGCCCAAAGTATAAATTTATACCTCCAAAATGAAGGTTTAATATTATACCTCAAATATGTTTTAGATATTTCCTCCTTTATCCATCAATTTCATCTCAAATGAACAAGATATATAAACATTGTGGTCCTACCTTGAGGCAGAAATAAGTATGTTATCACTCCAACTAAAAAAGATACTAT
>JANLIY010000797.1:0-23116 GCA_029490685.1 Schizonepeta tenuifolia
CCGCTGAAAACCTTCCAGAGAAAGAGTCAAAAATTGGTCTGAAAAACTCGTTTTTGACCAGTTTTTGACTTTTTCTCGGCTCAGGAAGTCTCGCTAAGAGTCGGGACCGTGCGGAATCGATTCTACGCCTCCAACTACGTAGGATGAGACTGAAATCTCGAAATTTTTCTCAGTCCAAAATCGAGAAAAATTGTCATGGGTTCCATGGACTGAATTTTTCGGGTCAAAATCGAAAGTTCGCCCATCGGGCCAAAACCAAGTAAGCTCGCTTGGAATTGACTCGCTGAGTGGGATTTTCTAGTCGGTTCCAGAGGGGAGACGGAATTAGGTATTTTTGCATCAAGCTCTTTTAGTCCATGAAACCCCAGTCGATTTTCCCGATTCATTCCGATGAATGAAAATAATCAGAGATTAGTATCAAATCCCATGTAGGTACTTGGAGGCGTAGAATCGATTCCCATTGTCCCGAGGCTCGGCGGAGCTTTCTTAGCCGAGAAACGGTCAAAAACTCCACTGTTTTTGACCGTTTCGCGAAAGTTCACCGACCGCGCGTTTTTCGCCGATCCAGCGGACCAGCGGACTCGCAGAGCTTTTTAGACCAGAAAATCGGACTCAGCGGGTCATTTCCAAGGGGACTTGCCCGGTTTCAGCCCGATCGGAGAACTTTCGATTTTGACCCCGAAATTTCACTCCATGGTACCCTGTCGATTTTTCTCGATTATGGAGGAGAAAAAAAATTTCGAGCTGAGTGTCGGATCTTACATAGTTGGAGGCGTAGAATCGATTCCGCACGGTCTTGACTCTCGGCGAGGCTCTCTGAGCCGAGAAACAGTCAGAAACTGGTCAAAAACGAGCATTTCCGACCACTTTTTGACTTTTTCTGGAGCATTTTCAGCAGATAGCTGTAAGCGAGGGACTTGCGGAGCTTTCGGACTCGAAAATCGCACTCAGCGAGTCAATTCAAAGCGAGCTTACTTGGTTTTTGCCCGATGGGCGAACTTTCGATTTCGACCCGAAAAATTTAGTATGTAACCCATGTCAGTTTTTCTCAGTTTGGACTGAGAAAAAACGTTTGAAATTTCAGTTGCATCCTACGTAGTTGGAGGCGTAGAATCGATTCCGCACGGTCCCGACTCTCTGCGAGACTTCCTGAGCCGAGAAACAGTCAAAAACGAGCATTTCTGAACACTTTTTGACTCTTTCTCCGTAGCGTTTTCAGCAGATAGCTCTAAGCGAGGGACTCGCGGAGCTTTCGGACTCGAAAATCGCATCAGCGGTCAATTCCAAGCGGCCTAACTTGCTTTCGGCTCGATCGGCGACACTATCGATTTTGACGCTAAAAGTTTAGTCCATGTCGATTTTTCTCGATTGGACTGAAAAAAAAATTCGAGATTTCAGTCTCATCCTACGCAGTTGGAGGCGTAGAATCGATTCCGCACGGTCTTGGCGCTCTGCGAGGCTTCCTTAGCCGAAAAACAGTCAAAAACAGGTCAAAAACGAGCTTTTCTGACCAATTTTTTGACTCTTTGGCTAGAGCGTTTTCAGCGGACAGCCCGAAGCGAGGGACTCGCGGAGCTTTTCAGACTGGAGAATCGCACTTAGCGTGTCAATTCCAAGCGAGCTTCCTCGGTTTCAGCCTGATCGGCGAACTTTCGATTTCGACCCGAAAATTTAGTCGATTAAAGAATTAGGATGCGACTGAAATCTCGATTTTTTTTCTCAGTCCAAAATCGAGGAAAATCGACAGGCGTTACAAGGACTAAATTTTTAGAGTCACAATCGAAAGTTCATTGATACGGCCGAAACCACGAAAGCTCGCTTGGAATTGACTCGCTGAGTTCGATTTTCGAGTCAGCAAAGTTCCGCGAGTCCCTCGCTTTGAGCTATCCGCTGAAAACCTTCCAGAGAAAGAGTCAAAAATTGGTCTGAAAAACTCGTTTTTGACCAGTTTTTGACTTTTTCTCGGCTCAGGAAGTCTCGCTAAGAGTCGGGACCGTGCGGAATCGATTCTACGCCTCCAACTACGTAGGATGAGACTGAAATCTCGAAATTTTTTCTCAGTCCAAAATCGAGAAAAATTGTCATGGGTTCCATGGACTGAATTTTTCGGGTCAAAATCGAAAGTTCGCCCATCGGGCCAAAACCAAGTAAGCTCGCTTGGAATTGACTCGCTGAGTGGGATTTCTAGTCGGTTCCAGAGGGGAGACGGAATTAGGTATTTTTGCATCAAGCTCTTTTAGTCCATGAAACCCAGTCGATTTTTCCCGATTCATTCCGATGAATGAAAATAATCAGAGATTAGTATCAAATCCCATGTAGGTACTTGGAGGCGTAGAATCGATTCCGCGGTCCGAGGCTCGGCGGAGCTTTCTTAGCCGAGAAACGGTCAAAAACTCCACTGTTTTTGACCGTTTCGCGAAAGTTCACCGACCGCGCGTTTTTCGCCGATCCAGCGGACCAGCGGACTCGCAGAGCTTTTTAGACCAGAAAATCGGACTCAGCGGGTCATTTCCAAGGGGACTTGCCCGGTTTCAGCCCGATCGGAGAACTTTCGATTTTGACCCCGAAATTTCACTCCATGGTACCCTGTCGATTTTTCTCGATTATGGAGGAGAAAAAAAATTTCGAGCTGAGTGTCGGATCTTACATAGTTGGAGGCGTAGAATCGATTCCGCACGGTCTTGACTCTCGGCGAGGCTCTCTGAGCCGAGAAACAGTCAGAAACTGGTCAAAAACGAGCATTTCCGACCACTTTTTGACTCTTTTTCTGGAGCATTTTCAGCAGATAGCTGTAAGCGAGGGACTTGCGGAGCTTTTCGGACTCGAAAATCGCACTCAGCGAGTCAATTCAAGCGAGCTTACTTGGTTTTTGCCCGATGGGCGAACTTTCGATTTCGACCCGAAAAATTTAGTCCATGTAACCCATGTCAGTTTTTCTCCAGTTTGGACTGAGAAAAAACGTTTGAAATTTCAGTTGCATCCTACGTAGTTGGAGGCGTAGAATCGATTCCGCACGGTCCCGACTCTCTGCGAGACTTCCTGAGCCGAGAAACAGTCAAAAACGAGCATTTCTGAACACTTTTTGACTCTTTCTCCGTAGCGTTTTCAGCAGATAGCTCTAAGCGAGGGACTCGCGGAGCTTTCGGACTCGAAAATCGCACTCAGCGGGTCAATTCCAAGCGGCCTAACTTGCTTTCGGCTCGATCGGCGAACTATCGATTTTGACGCTAAAAGTTTAGTCCATGTCGATTTTTCTCGATTTGGGACTGAAAAAAAAAATTCGAGATTTCAGTCTCATCCTACGCAGTTGGAGGCGTAGAATCGATTCCGCACGGTCTTGGCGCTCTGCGAGGCTTCCTTAGCCGAAAAACAGTCAAAAACAGGTCAAAAACGAGCTTTTCTGACCAATTTTTGACTCTTTGGCTAGAGCGTTTTCAGCGGACAGCCCGAAGCGAGGGACTCGCGGAGCTTTTCAGACTGGAGAATCGCACTTAGCGTGTCAATTCCAAGCGAGCTTCCTCGGTTTCAGCCTGATCGGCGAACTTTCGATTTCGACCCCGAAAATTTAGTCGATTAAAGAATTAGGATGCGACTGAAATCTCGATTTTTTTCTCAGTCCAAAATCGAGGAAAATCGACAGGCGTTACAAGGACTAAATTTTAGAGTCACAATCGAAAGTTCATTGATACGGCCGAAACCACGAAAGCTCGCTTGGAATTGACTCGCTGAGTTCGATTTTCGAGTCAGCAAAGTTCCGCGAGTCCCTCGCTTTGAGCTATCCGCTGAAAACCTTCCAGAGAAAGAGTCAAAAATTGGTCTGAAAAACTCGTTTTTGACCAGTTTTTGACTTTTTCTCGGCTCAGGAAGTCTCGCTAAGAGTCGGGACCGTGCGGAATCGATTCTACGCCTCCAACTACGTAGGATGAGACTGAATCTCGAAATTTTTCTCAGTCCAAAATCGAGAAAAATTGTCATGGGTTCCATGGACTGAATTTTTCGGGTCAAAATCGAAAGTTCGCCCATCGGGCCAAAACCAAGTAAGCTCGCTTGGAATTGACTCGCTGAGTGGGATTTTCTAGTCGGTTCCAGAGGGGAGACGGAATTAGGTATTTTTGCATCAAGCTCTTTTAGTCCATGAAACCCCAGTCGATTTTTCCCGATTCATTCCGATGAATGAAAATAATCAGAGATTAGTATCAAATCCCATGTAGGTACTTGGAGGCGTAGAATCGATTCCCATTGGTCCCGAGGCTCGGCGGAGCTTTCTTAGCCGAGAAACGGTCAAAAACTCCACTGTTTTTGACCGTTTCGCGAAAGTTCACCGACCGCGCGTTTTTCGCCGATCCAGCGGACCAGCGGACTCGCAGAGCTTTTTAGACCAGAAAATCGGACTCAGCGGGTCATTTCCAAGGGGACTTGCCCGGTTTCAGCCCGATCGGAGAACTTTCGATTTTGACCCCGAAATTTCACTCCATCTTCCCTGTCGATTTTTCTCGATTTTGGAGGAGAAAAAAAATTTCGAGCTGAGTGTCGGATCTTACATAGTTGGAGGCGTAGAATCGATTCCCATTGGTCCCGAGGCTCGGCGGAGCTTTCTTAGCCGAGAAACGGTCAAAAACTCCACTGTTTTTGACCGTTTCGCGAAAGTTCACCGACCGCGCGTTTTTCGCCGATCCAGCGGACCAGCGGACTCGCAGAGCTTTTTAGACCAGAAAATCGGACTCAGCGGGTCATTTCCAAGGGGACTTGCCCGGTTTCAGCCCGATCGGAGAACTTTCGATTTTGACCCCGAAATTTCACTCCAGTACCCCTGTCGATTTTTCTCGATTATGGAGGAGAAAAAAAAGTTCGAGCTGAGTGTCGGATCTTACATAGTTGGAGGCGTAGAATCGATTCCGCACGTCTTGACTCTCGGCGAGGCTCCTGAGCCGAGAAACAGTCAGAAACTGGTCAAAAACGAGCATTTCCGACCACTTTTTGACTCTTTTCTGGAGCATTTTCAGCAGATAGCTGTAAGCGAGGGACTTGCGGAGCTTTTCGGACTCGAAAATCGCACTCAGCGAGTCAATTCAAAGCGAGCTTACTTGGTTTTTGCCCGATGGGCGAACTTCGATTTCGACCCGAAAAATTTAGTCCATGTAACCCATGTCAGTTTTTCTCCAGTTTGGACTGAGAAAAAACGTTTGAAATTTCAGTTGCATCCTACGTAGTTGGAGGCGTAGAATCGATTCCGCACGGTCCCGACTCTCTGCGAGACTTCCTGAGCCGAGAAACAGTCAAAAACGAGCATTTCTGAACACTTTTTGACTCTTTCTCCGTAGCGTTTTCAGCAGATAGCTCTAAGCGAGGACTCGCGGAGCTTTCGGACTCGAAAATCGCACTCAGCGGGTCAATTCCAAGCGGCCTAACTTGCTTTCGGCTCGATCGGCGAACTATCGATTTTGACGCTAAAAGTTTAGTCCATGTCGATTTTTCTCGATTTGGGACTGAAAAAAAAAATTCGAGATTTCAGTCTCATCCTACGCAGTTGGAGGCGTAGAATCGATTCCGCACGGTCTTGGCGCTCTGCGAGGCTTCCTTAGCCGAAAAACAGTCAAAAACAGGTCAAAAACGAGCTTTTCTGACCAATTTTTGACTCTTTGGCTAGAGCGTTTTCAGCGGACAGCCCGAAGCGAGGGACTCGCGGAGCTTTTCAGACTGGAGAATCGCACTTAGCGTGTCAATTCCAAGCGAGCTTCCTCGGTTTCAGCCTGATCGGCGAACTTTCGATTTCGACCCCGAAAATTTAGTCGATTAAAGAATTAGGATGCGACTGAAATCTCGATTTTTTTCTCAGTCCAAAATCGAGGAAAATCGACAGGCGTTACAAGGACTAAATTTTTAGAGTCACAATCGAAAGTTCATTGATACGGCCGAAACCACGAAAGCTCGCTTGGAATTGACTCGCTGAGTTCGATTTTCGAGTCAGCAAAGTTCCGCGAGTCCCTCGCTTTGAGCTATCCGCTGAAAACCTTCCAGAGAAAGAGTCAAAAATTGGTCTGAAAAACTCGTTTTTGACCAGTTTTTGACTTTTTCTCGGCTCAGGAAGTCTCGCTAAGAGTCGGGACCGTGCGGAATCGATTCTACGCCTCCAACTACGTAGGATGAGACTGAAATCTCGAAATTTTTTCTCAGTCCAAAATCGAGAAAAATTGTCATGGGTTCCATGGACTGAATTTTTCGGGTCAAAATCGAAAGTTCGCCATCGGGCCAAAACCAAGTAAGCTCGCTTGGAATTGACTCGCTGAGTGGGATTTTCTAGTCGGTTCCAGAGGGGAGACGGAATTAGGTATTTTTGCATCAAGCTCTTTTAGTCCATGAAACCCCAGTCGATTTTTCCCGATTCATTCCGATGAATGAAAATAATCAGAGATTAGTATCAAATCCCATGTAGGTACTTGGAGGCGTGTAGAATCGATTCCCATTGGTCCCGAGGCTCGGCGGAGCTTTCTTAGCCGAGAAACGGTCAAAAACTCCACTGTTTTTGACCGTTTCGCGAAAGTTCACCGACCGCGCGTTTTCGCCGATCCAGCGGACCAGCGGACTCGCAGAGCTTTTTAGACCAGAAAATCGGACTCAGCGGGTCATTTCCAAGGGGACTTGCCCGGTTTCAGCCCGATCGGAGAACTTTCGATTTTGACCCCGAAATTTCACTCCATCCCCTGTCGATTTTTCTCGATTATGGAGGAGAAAAAAAATTTCGAGCTGAGTGTCGGATCTTACATAGTTGGAGGCGTAGAATCGATTCCGCACGGTCTTGACTCTCGGCGAGGCTCTCTGAGCCGAGAAACAGTCAGAAACTGGTCAAAAACGAGCATTTCCGACCACTTTTGACTCTTTTCTGGAGCATTTTCAGCAGATAGCTGTAAGCGAGGGACTTGCGGAGCTTTTCGGACTCGAAAATCGCACTCAGCGAGTCAATTCAAAGCGAGCTTACTTGGTTTTTGCCCGATGGGCGAACTTTCGATTTCGACCCGAAAAATTTAGTCCATGTAACCCATGTCAGTTTTTCTCCAGTTTGGACTGAGAAAAAACGTTTGAAATTTCAGTTGCATCCTACGTAGTTGGAGGCGTAGAATCGATTCCGCACGGTCCCGACTCTCTGCGAGACTTCCTGAGCCGAGAAACAGTCAAAAACGAGCATTTCTGAACACTTTTTGACTCTTTCTCCGTAGCGTTTTCAGCAGATAGCTCTAAGCGAGGGACTCGCGGAGCTTTCGGACTCGAAAATCGCACTCAGCGGGTCAATTCCAAGCGGCCTAACTTGCTTTCGGCTCGATCGGCGAACTATCGATTTTGACGCTAAAAGTTTAGTCCATGTCGATTTTTCTCGATTTGGGACTGAAAAAAAAAATTCGAGATTTCAGTCTCATCCTACGCAGTTGGAGGCGTAGAATCGATTCCGCACGGTCTTGGCGCTCTGCGAGGCTTCCTTAGCCGAAAAACAGTCAAAAACAGGTCAAAAACGAGCTTTTCTGACCAATTTTTGACTCTTTGGCTAGAGCGTTTTCAGCGGACAGCCCGAAGCGAGGGACTCGCGGAGCTTTTCAGACTGGAGAATCGCACTTAGCGTGTCAATTCCAAGCGAGCTTCCTCGGTTTCAGCCTGATCGGCGAACTTTCGATTTCGACCCCGAAAATTTAGTCGATTAAAGAATTAGGATGCGACTGAAATCTCGATTTTTTTCTCAGTCCAAAATCGAGGAAAATCGACAGGCGTTACAAGGACTAAATTTTTAGAGTCACAATCGAAAGTTCATTGATACGGCCGAAACCACGAAAGCTCGCTTGGAATTGACTCGCTGAGTTCGATTTTCGAGTCAGCAAAGTTCCGCGAGTCCCTCGCTTTGAGCTATCCGCTGAAAACCTTCCAGAGAAAGAGTCAAAAATTGGTCTGAAAAACTCGTTTTTGACCAGTTTTTGACTTTTTCTCGGCTCAGGAAGTCTCGCTAAGAGTCGGGACCGTGCGGAATCGATTCTACGCCTCCAACTACGTAGGATGAGACTGAAATCTCGAAATTTTTTCTCAGTCCAAAATCGAGAAAAATTGTCATGGGTTCCATGGACTGAATTTTTCGGGTCAAAATCGAAAGTTCGCCCATCGGGCCAAAACCAAGTAAGCTCGCTTGGAATTGACTCGCTGAGTGGGATTTTCTAGTCGGTTCCAGAGGGGAGACGGAATTAGGTATTTTTGCATCAAGCTCTTTTAGTCCATGAAACCCCAGTCGATTTTTCCCGATTCATTCCGATGAATGAAAATAATCAGAGATTAGTATCAAATCCCATGTAGGTACTTGGAGGCGTAGAATCGATTCCCATTGGTCCCGAGGCTCGGCGGAGCTTTCTTAGCCGAGAAACGGTCAAAAACTCCACTGTTTTTGACCGTTTCGCGAAAGTTCACCGACCGCGCGTTTTTCGCCGATCCAGCGGACCAGCGGACTCGCAGAGCTTTTTAGACCAGAAAATCGGACTCAGCGGGTCATTTCCAAGGGGACTTGCCCGGTTTCAGCCCGATCGGAGAACTTTCGATTTTGACCCCGAAATTTCACTCCATTCTTCCCCTGTCGATTTTTCTCGATTTTGGAGGAGAAAAAAAATTTCGAGCTGAGTGTCGGATCTTACATAGTTGGAGGCGTAGAATCGATTCCCATTGGTCCCGAGGCTCGGCGGAGCTTTCTTTAGCCGAGAAACGGTCAAAAACTCCACTGTTTTTGACCGTTTCGCGAAAGTTCACCGACCGCGCGTTTTTCGCCGATCCAGCGGACCAGCGGACTCGCAGAGCTTTTTAGACCAGAAAATCGGACTCAGCGGGTCATTTCCAAGGGGACTTGCCCGGTTTCAGCCCGATCGGAGAACTTTCGATTTTGACCCCGAAATTTCACTCCATGGTACCCCTGTCGATTTTTCTCGATTATGGAGGAGAAAAAAAATTTCGAGCTGAGTGTCGGATCTTACATAGTTGGAGGCGTAGAATCGATTCCGCACGTCTTGACTCTCGGCGAGGCTCTCTGAGCCGAGAAACAGTCAGAAACTGGTCAAAAACGAGCATTTCCGACCACTTTTTGACTCTTTTTCTGGAGCATTTTCAGCAGATAGCTGTAAGCGAGGGACTTGCGGAGCTTTTCGGACTCGAAAATCGCACTCAGCGAGTCAATTCAAAGCGAGCTTACTTGGTTTTTGCCCGATGGGCGAACTTTCGATTTCGACCCGAAAAATTTAGTCCATGTAACCCATGTCAGTTTTTCTCCAGTTTGGACTGAGAAAAAACGTTTGAAATTTCAGTTGCATCCTACGTAGTTGGAGGCGTAGAATCGATTCCGCACGGTCCCGACTCTCTGCGAGACTTCCTGAGCCGAGAAACAGTCAAAAACGAGCATTTCTGAACACTTTTTGACTCTTTCTCCGTAGCGTTTTCAGCAGATAGCTCTAAGCGAGGGACTCGCGGAGCTTTCGGACTCGAAAATCGCACTCAGCGGGTCAATTCCAAGCGGCCTAACTTGCTTTCGGCTCGATCGGCGAACTATCGATTTTGACGCTAAAAGTTTAGTCCATGTCGATTTTTCTCGATTTGGGACTGAAAAAAAAAATTCGAGATTTCAGTCTCATCCTACGCAGTTGGAGCGTGCGTAGAATCGATTCCGCACGGTCTTGGCGCTCTGCGAGGCTTCCTTAGCCGAAAAACAGTCAAAAACAGGTCAAAAACGAGCTTTTCTGACCAATTTTGACTCTTTGGCTAGAGCGTTTTCAGCGGACAGCCCGAAGCGAGGGACTCGCGGAGCTTTTCAGACTGGAGAATCGCACTTAGCGTGTCAATTCCAAGCGAGCTTCCTCGGTTTCAGCCTGATCGGCGAACTTTCGATTTCGACCCCGAAAATTTAGTCGATTAAAGAATTAGGATGCGACTGAAATCTCGATTTTTTTTCTCAGTCCAAAATCGAGGAAAATCGACAGGCGTTACAAGGACTAAATTTTTAGAGTCACAATCGAAAGTTCATTGATACGGCCGAAACCACGAAAGCTCGCTTGGAATTGACTCGCTGAGTTCGATTTTCGAGTCAGCAAAGTTCCGCGAGTCCCTCGCTTTGAGCTATCCGCTGAAAACCTTCCAGAGAAAGAGTCAAAAATTGGTCTGAAAAACTCGTTTTTGACCAGTTTTTGACTTTTTCTCGGCTCAGGAAGTCTCGCTAAGAGTCGGGACCGTGCGGAATCGATTCTACGCCTCCAACTACGTAGGATGAGACTGAAATCTCGAAATTTTTTCTCAGTCCAAAATCGAGAAAAATTGTCATGGGTTCCATGGACTGAATTTTTCGGGTCAAAATCGAAAGTTCGCCCATCGGGCCAAAACCAAGTAAGCTCGCTTGGAATTGACTCGCTGAGTGGGATTTTCTAGTCGGTTCCAGAGGGGAGACGGAATTAGGTATTTTTGCATCAAGCTCTTTTAGTCCATGAAACCCCAGTCGATTTTTCCCGATTCATTCCGATGAATGAAAATAATCAGAGATTAGTATCAAATCCCATGTAGGTACTTGGAGGCGTAGAATCGATTCCCATTGGTCCCGAGGCTCGGCGGAGCTTTCTTAGCCGAGAAACGGTCAAAAACTCCACTGTTTTTGACCGTTTCGCGAAAGTTCACCGACCGCGCGTTTTTCGCCGATCCAGCGGACCAGCGGACTCGCAGAGCTTTTTAGACCAGAAAATCGGACTCAGCGGGTCATTTCCAAGGGGACTTGCCCGGTTTCAGCCCGATCGGAGAACTTTCGATTTTGACCCCGAAATTTCACTCCATTCTTCCCCTGTCGATTTTTCTCGATTTTGGAGGAGAAAAAAAATTTCGAGCTGAGTGTCGGATCTTACATAGTTGGAGGCGTAGAATCGATTCCCATTGGTCCCGAGGCTCGGCGGAGCTTTCTTAGCCGAGAAACGGTCAAAAACTCCACTGTTTTTGACCGTTTCGCGAAAGTTCACCGACCGCGCGTTTTTCGCCGATCCAGCGGACCAGCGGACTCGCAGAGCTTTTTAGACCAGAAAATCGGACTCAGCGGGTCATTTCCAAGGGGACTTGCCCGGTTTCAGCCCGATCGGAGAACTTTCGATTTTGACCCCGAAATTTCACTCCATTACCCCTGTCGATTTTTCTCGATTTGGAGGAGAAAAAAAATTTCGAGCTGAGTGTCGGATCTTACATAGTTGGAGGCGTAGAATCGATTCCGCACGGTCTTGACTCTC
This sequence comes from Schizonepeta tenuifolia, assembly GCA_029490685.1. NCBI lineage: Eukaryota > Viridiplantae > Streptophyta > Magnoliopsida > Lamiales > Lamiaceae > Schizonepeta > Schizonepeta tenuifolia. The sequence goes on from JANLIY010000797.1 coordinate 11,268, forward strand.
GGCGAGGCTCTCTGAGCCGAGAAACAGTCAGAAACTGGTCAAAAACGAGCATTTCCGACCACTTTTTGACTCTTTTTCTGGAGCATTTTCAGCAGATAGCTGTAAGCGAGGGACTTGCGGAGCTTTTCGGACTCGAAAATCGCACTCAGCGAGTCAATTCAAAGCGAGCTTACTTGGTTTTTGCCCGATGGGCGAACTTTCGATTTCGACCCGAAAAATTTAGTCCATGTAACCCATGTCAGTTTTTCTCCAGTTTGGACTGAGAAAAAACGTTTGAAATTTCAGTTGCATCCTACGTAGTTGGAGGCGTAGAATCGATTCCGCACGGTCCCGACTCTCTGCGAGACTTCCTGAGCCGAGAAACAGTCAAAAACGAGCATTTCTGAACACTTTTGACTCTTTCTCCGTAGCGTTTTCAGCAGATAGCTCTAAGCGAGGGACTCGCGGAGCTTTCGGACTCGAAAATCGCACTCAGCGGGTCAATTCCAGCGGCCTAACTTGCTTTCGGCTCGATCGGCGAACTATCGATTTTGACGCTAAAAGTTTAGTCCATGTCGATTTTTCTCGATTTGGGACTGAAAAAAAAAATTCGAGATTTCAGTCTCATCCTACGCAGTTGGAGGCGTAGAATCGATTCCGCACGGTCTTGGCGCTCTGCGAGGCTTCCTTAGCCGAAAAACAGTCAAAAACAGGTCAAAAACGAGCTTTTCTGACCAATTTTGACTCTTTGGCTAGAGCGTTTTCAGCGGACAGCCCGAAGCGAGGGACTCGCGGAGCTTTTCAGACTGGAGAATCGCACTTAGCGTGTCAATTCCAAGCGAGCTTCCTCGGTTTCAGCCTGATCGGCGAACTTTCGATTTCGACCCCGAAAATTTAGTCGATTAAAGAATTAGGATGCGACTGAAATCTCGATTTTTTTTCTCAGTCCAAAATCGAGGAAAATCGACAGGCGTTACAAGGACTAAATTTTTAGAGTCACAATCGAAAGTTCATTGATACGGCCGAAACCACGAAAGCTCGCTTGGAATTGACTCGCTGAGTTCGATTTTCGAGTCAGCAAAGTTCCGCGAGTCCCTCGCTTTGAGCTATCCGCTGAAAACCTTCCAGAGAAAGAGTCAAAAATTGGTCTGAAAAACTCGTTTTTGACCAGTTTTTGACTTTTTCTCGGCTCAGGAAGTCTCGCTAAGAGTCGGGACCGTGCGGAATCGATTCTACGCCTCCAACTACGTAGGATGAGACTGAAATCTCGAAATTTTTTCTCAGTCCAAAATCGAGAAAAATTGTCATGGGTTCCATGGACTGAATTTTTCGGGTCAAAATCGAAAGTTCGCCCATCGGGCCAAAACCAAGTAAGCTCGCTTGGAATTGACTCGCTGAGTGGGATTTTCTAGTCGGTTCCAGAGGGGAGACGGAATTAGGTATTTTGCATCAAGCTCTTTTAGTCCATGAAACCCCAGTCGATTTTTCCCGATTCATTCCGATGAATGAAAATAATCAGAGATTAGTATCAAATCCCATGTAGGTACTTGGAGGCGTAGAGAATCGATTCCCATTGGTCCCGAGGCTCGGCGGAGCTTTCTTAGCCGAGAAACGGTCAAAAAACTCCACTGTTTTTTGACCGTTTCGCGAAAGTTCACCGACCGCGCGTTTTTCGCCGATCCAGCGGACCAGCGGACTCGCAGAGCTTTTTAGACCAGAAAATCGGACTCAGCGGGTCATTTCCAAGGGGACTTGCCCGGTTTCAGCCCGATCGGAGAACTTTCGATTTTGACCCCGAAATTTCACTCCATGGTCCCCTGTCGATTTTTCTCGATTATGGAGGAGAAAAAAAATTTCGAGCTGAGTGTCGGATCTTACATAGTTGGAGGCGTAGAATCGATTCCGCACGTCTTGACTCTCGGCGAGGCTCTCTGAGCCGAGAAACAGTCAGAAACTGGTCAAAACGAGCATTTCCGACCACTTTTTGACTCTTTTTCTGGAGCATTTTCAGCAGATAGCTGTAAGCGAGGGACTTGCGGAGCTTTTCGGACTCGAAAATCGCACTCAGCGAGTCAATTCAAAGCGAGCTTACTTGGTTTTTGCCCGATGGGCGAACTTTCGATTTCGACCCGAAAAATTTAGTCCATGTAACCCATGTCAGTTTTTCTCCAGTTTGGACTGAGAAAAAACGTTTGAAATTTCAGTTGCATCCTACGTAGTTGGAGGCGTAGAATCGATTCCGCACGGTCCCGACTCTCTGCGAGACTTCCTGAGCCGAGAAACAGTCAAAAACGAGCATTTCTGAACACTTTTTGACTCTTTCTCCGTAGCGTTTTCAGCAGATAGCTCTAAGCGAGGGACTCGCGGAGCTTTCGGACTCGAAAATCGCACTCAGCGGGTCAATTCCAAGCGGCCTAACTTGCTTTCGGCTCGATCGGCGAACTATCGATTTTGACGCTAAAAGTTTAGTCCATGTCGATTTTTCTCGATTTGGGACTGAAAAAAAAAATTCGAGATTTCAGTCTCATCCTACGCAGTTGGAGGCGTAGAATCGATTCCGCACGGTCTTGGCGCTCTGCGAGGCTTCCTTAGCCGAAAAACAGTCAAAAACAGGTCAAAAACGAGCTTTTCTGACCAATTTTGACTCTTTGGCTAGAGCGTTTTCAGCGGACAGCCCGAAGCGAGGGACTCGCGGAGCTTTTCAGACTGGAGAATCGCACTTAGCGTGTCAATTCCAAGCGAGCTTCCTCGGTTTCAGCCTGATCGGCGAACTTTCGATTTCGACCCCGAAAATTTAGTCGATTAAAGAATTAGGATGCGACTGAAATCTCGATTTTTTTTCTCAGTCCAAATCGAGGAAAATCGACAGGCGTTACAAGGACTAAATTTTTAGAGTCACAATCGAAAGTTCATTGATACGGCCGAAACCACGAAAGCTCGCTTGGAATTGACTCGCTGAGTTCGATTTTCGAGTCAGCAAAGTTCCGCGAGTCCCTCGCTTTGAGCTATCCGCTGAAAACCTTCCAGAGAAAGAGTCAAAAATTGGTCTGAAAAACTCGTTTTTGACCAGTTTTTGACTTTTTCTCGGCTCAGGAAGTCTCGCTAAGAGTCGGGACCGTGCGGAATCGATTCTACGCCTCCAACTACGTAGGATGAGACTGAAATCTCGAAATTTTTTCTCAGTCCAAAATCGAGAAAAATTGTCATGGGTTCCATGGACTGAATTTTTCGGGTCAAAATCGAAAGTTCGCCCATCGGGCCAAAACCAAGTAAGCTCGCTTGGAATTGACTCGCTGAGTGGGATTTTCTAGTCGGTTCCAGAGGGAGACGGAATTAGGTATTTTTGCATCAAGCTCTTTTAGTCCATGAAACCCCAGTCGATTTTTCCCGATTCATTCCGATGAATGAAAATAATCAGAGATTAGTATCAAATCCCATGTAGGTACTTGGAGGCGTAGAATCGATTCCCATTGGTCCCGAGGCTCGGCGGAGCTTTCTTAGCCGAGAAACGGTCAAAAACTCCAGTTTTTGACCGTTTCGCGAAAGTTCACCGACCGCGCGTTTTTCGCCGATCCAGCGGACCAGCGGACTCGCAGAGCTTTTTAGACCAGAAAATCGGACTCAGCGGGTCATTTCCAAGGGGACTTGCCCGGTTTCAGCCCGATCGGAGAACTTTCGATTTTGACCCCGAAATTTCACTCCATGGTACCCCTGTCGATTTTTCTCGATTATGGAGGAGAAAAAAAATTTCGAGCTGAGTGTCGGATCTTACATAGTTGGAGGCGTAGAATCGATTCCGCACGGTCTTGACTCTCGGCGAGGCTCTCTGAGCCGAGAAACAGTCAGAAACTGGTCAAAACGAGCATTTCCGACCACTTTTTGACTCTTTTTCTGGAGCATTTTCAGCAGATAGCTGTAAGCGAGGGACTTGCGGAGCTTTTCGGACTCGAAAATCGCACTCAGCGAGTCAATTCAAAGCGAGCTTACTTGGTTTTTGCCCGATGGGCGAACTTTCGATTTCGACCCGAAAAAATTTAGTCCATGTAACCCATGTCAGTTTTTCTCCAGTTTGGACTGAGAAAAAACGTTTGAAATTTCAGTTGCATCCTACGTAGTTGGAGGCGTAGAATCGATTCCGCACGGTCCCGACTCTCTGCGAGACTTCCTGAGCCGAGAAACAGTCAAAAACGAGCATTTCTGAACACTTTTTGACTCTTTCTCCGTAGCGTTTTCAGCAGATAGCTCTAAGCGAGGGACTCGCGGAGCTTTCGGACTCGAAAATCGCACTCAGCGGGTCAATTCCAAGCGGCCTAACTTGCTTTCGGCTCGATCGGCGAACTATCGATTTTGACGCTAAAAGTTTAGTCCATGTCGATTTTTCTCGATTTGGGACTGAAAAAAAAAATTCGAGATTTCAGTCTCATCCTACGCAGTTGGAGGCGTAGAATCGATTCCGCACGGTCTTGGCGCTCTGCGAGGCTTCCTTAGCCGAAAAACAGTCAAAAACAGGTCAAAAACGAGCTTTTCTGACCAATTTTTGACTCTTTGGCTAGAGCGTTTTCAGCGGACAGCCCGAAGCGAGGGACTCGCGGAGCTTTTCAGACTGGAGAATCGCACTTAGCGTGTCAATTCCAAGCGAGCTTCCTCGGTTTCAGCCTGATCGGCGAACTTTCGATTTCGACCCGAAAATTTAGTCGATTAAAGAATTAGGATGCGACTGAAATCTCGATTTTTTTTCTCAGTCCAAAATCGAGGAAAATCGACAGGCGTTACAAGGACTAAATTTTTAGAGTCACAATCGAAAGTTCATTGATACGGCCGAAACCACGAAAGCTCGCTTGGAATTGACTCGCTGAGTTCGATTTTCGAGTCAGCAAAGTTCCGCGAGTCCCTCGCTTTGAGCTATCCGCTGAAAACCTTCCAGAGAAAGAGTCAAAAATTGGTCTGAAAAACTCGTTTTTGACCAGTTTTTGACTTTTTCTCGGCTCAGGAAGTCTCGCTAAGAGTCGGGACCGTGCGGAATCGATTCTACGCCTCCAACTACGTAGGATGAGACTGAAATCTCGAAATTTTTTCTCAGTCCAAAATCGAGAAAAATTGTCATGGGTTCCATGGACTGAATTTTTCGGGTCAAAATCGAAAGTTCCCCATCGGGCCAAAACCAAGTAAGCTCGCTTGGAATTGACTCGCTGAGTGGGATTTTCTAGTCGGTTCCAGAGGGGAGACGGAATTAGGTATTTTTGCATCAAGCTCTTTTAGTCCATGAAACCCCAGTCGATTTTTCCCGATTCATTCCGATGAATGAAAATAATCAGAGATTAGTATCAAATCCCATGTAGGTACTTGGAGGCGTAGAATCGATTCCCATTGGTCCCGAGGCTCGGCGGAGCTTTCTTAGCCGAGAAACGGTCAAAAACTCCACTGTTTTTGACCGTTTCGCGAAAGTTCACCGACCGCGCGTTTTTCGCCGATCCAGCGGACCAGCGGACTCGCAGAGCTTTTTAGACCAGAAAATCGGACTCAGCGGGTCATTTCCAAGGGGACTTGCCCGGTTTCAGCCCGATCGGAGAACTTTCGATTTTGACCCCGAAATTTCACTCCATGGTACCCCTGTCGATTTTTCTCGATTATGGAGGAGAAAAAAAATTTCGAGCTGAGTGTCGGATCTTACATAGTTGGAGGCGTAGAATCGATTCCGCACGTCTTGACTCTCGGCGAGGCTCTCTGAGCCGAGAAACAGTCAGAAACTGGTCAAAACGAGCATTTCCGACCACTTTTTGACTCTTTTTCTGGAGCATTTTCAGCAGATAGCTGTAAGCGAGGGACTTGCGGAGCTTTTCGGACTCGAAAATCGCACTCAGCGAGTCAATTCAAAGCGAGCTTACTTGGTTTTTGCCCGATGGGCGAACTTTCGATTTCGACCCGAAAAATTTAGTCCATGTAACCCATGTCAGTTTTTCTCCAGTTTGGACTGAGAAAAAACGTTTGAAATTTCAGTTGCATCCTACGTAGTTGGAGGCGTAGAATCGATTCCGCACGGTCCCGACTCTCTGCGAGACTTCCTGAGCCGAGAAACAGTCAAAAACGAGCATTTCTGAACACTTTTTGACTCTTTCTCCGTAGCGTTTTCAGCAGATAGCTCTAAGCGAGGGACTCGCGGAGCTTTCGGACTCGAAAATCGCACTCAGCGGGTCAATTCCAAGCGGCCTAACTTGCTTTCGGCTCGATCGGCGAACTATCGATTTTGACGCTAAAAGTTTAGTCCATGTCGATTTTTCTCGATTTGGGACTGAAAAAAAAATTCGAGATTTCAGTCTCATCCTACGCAGTTGGAGGCGTAGAATCGATTCCGCACGGTCTTGGCGCTCTGCGAGGCTTCCTTAGCCGAAAAACAGTCAAAAACAGGTCAAAAACGAGCTTTTCTGACCAATTTTTGACTCTTTGGCTAGAGCGTTTTCAGCGGACAGCCCGAAGCGAGGGACTCGCGGAGCTTTTCAGACTGGAGAATCGCACTTAGCGTGTCAATTCCAAGCGAGCTTCCTCGGTTTCAGCCTGATCGGCGAACTTTCGATTTCGACCCCGAAAATTTAGTCGATTAAAGAATTAGGATGCGACTGAAATCTCGATTTTTTTTCTCAGTCCAAAATCGAGGAAAATCGACAGGCGTTACAAGGACTAAATTTTTAGAGTCACAATCGAAAGTTCATTGATACGGCCGAAACCACGAAAGCTCGCTTGGAATTGACTCGCTGAGTTCGATTTTCGAGTCAGCAAAGTTCCGCGAGTCCCTCGCTTTGAGCTATCCGCTGAAAACCTTCCAGAGAAAGAGTCAAAAATTGGTCTGAAAAACTCGTTTTTGACCAGTTTTTGACTTTTTCTCGGCTCAGGAAGTCTCGCTAAGAGTCGGGACCGTGCGGAATCGATTCTACGCCTCCAACTACGTAGGATGAGACTGAAATCTCGAAATTTTTTCTCAGTCCAAAATCGAGAAAAATTGTCATGGGTTCCATGGACTGAATTTTTCGGGTCAAAATCGAAAGTTCGCCCATCGGGCCAAAACCAAGTAAGCTCGCTTGGAATTGACTCGCTGAGTGGGATTTTCTAGTCGGTTCCAGAGGGGAGACGGAATTAGGTATTTTTGCATCAAGCTCTTTTAGTCCATGAAACCCCAGTCGATTTTTCCCGATTCATTCCGATGAATGAAAATAATCAGAGATTAGTATCAAATCCCATGTAGGTACTTGGAGGCGTAGAATCGATTCCCATTGGTCCCGAGGCTCGGCGGAGCTTTCTTAGCCGAGAAACGGTCAAAAACTCACTGTTTTTGACCGTTTCGCGAAAGTTCACCGACCGCGCGTTTTTCGCCGATCCAGCGGACCAGCGGACTCGCAGAGCTTTTTAGACCAGAAAATCGGACTCAGCGGGTCATTTCCAAGGGGACTTGCCCGGTTTCAGCCCGATCGGAGAACTTTCGATTTTGACCCCGAAATTTCACTCCATTCTTCCCCTGTCGATTTTTCTCGATTTTGGAGGAGAAAAAAAATTTCGAGCTGAGTGTCGGATCTTACATAGTTGGAGGCGTAGAATCGATTCCCATTGGTCCCGAGGCTCGGCGGAGCTTTCTTAGCCGAGAAACGGTCAAAAACTCCACTGTTTTTGACCGTTTCGCGAAAGTTCACCGACCGCGCGTTTTTCGCCGATCCAGCGGACCAGCGGACTCGCAGAGCTTTTTAGACCAGAAAATCGGACTCAGCGGGTCATTTCCAAGGGGACTTGCCCGGTTTCAGCCCGATCGGAGAACTTTCGATTTTGACCCCGAAATTTCACTCCATGGTACCCCTGTCGATTTTTCTCGATTTGGAGGAGAAAAAAAATTTCGAGCTGAGTGTCGGATCTTACATAGTTGGAGGCGTAGAATCGATTCCGCACGGTCTTGACTCTCGGCGAGGCTCCTGAGCCGAGAAACAGTCAGAAACTGGTCAAAAACGAGCATTTCCGACCACTTTTTGACTCTTTTTCTGGAGCATTTTCAGCAGATAGCTGTAAGCGAGGGACTTGCGGAGCTTTTCGGACTCGAAAATCGCACTCAGCGAGTCAATTCAAAGCGAGCTTACTTGGTTTTTGCCCGATGGGCGAACTTTCGATTTCGACCCGAAAAATTTAGTCCATGTAACCCATGTCAGTTTTTCTCCAGTTTGGACTGAGAAAAAACGTTTGAAATTTCAGTTGCATCCTACGTAGTTGGAGGCGTAGAATCGATTCCGCACGGTCCCGACTCTCTGCGAGACTTCCTGAGCCGAGAAACAGTCAAAAACGAGCATTTCTGAACACTTTTTGACTCTTTCTCCGTAGCGTTTTCAGCAGATAGCTCTAAGCGAGGGACTCGCGGAGCTTTCGGACTCGAAAATCGCACTCAGCGGGTCAATTCCAAGCGGCCTAACTTGCTTTCGGCTCGATCGGCGAACTATCGATTTTGACGCTAAAAGTTTAGTCCATGTCGATTTTTCTCGATTTGGGACTGAAAAAAAAAATTCGAGATTTCAGTCTCATCCTACGCAGTTGGAGGCGTAGAATCGATTCCGCACGGTCTTGGCGCTCTGCGAGGCTTCCTTAGCCGAAAAACAGTCAAAAACAGGTCAAAAACGAGCTTTTCTGACCAATTTTTGACTCTTTGGCTAGAGCGTTTTCAGCGGACAGCCCGAAGCGAGGGACTCGCGGAGCTTTTCAGACTGGAGAATCGCACTTAGCGTGTCAATTCCAAGCGAGCTTCCTCGGTTTCAGCCTGATCGGCGAACTTTCGATTTCGACCCCGAAAATTTAGTCGATTAAAGAATTAGGATGCGACTGAAATCTCGATTTTTTTCTCAGTCCAAAATCGAGGAAAATCGACAGGCGTTACAAGGACTAAATTTTTAGAGTCACAATCGAAAGTTCATTGATACGGCCGAAACCACGAAAGCTCGCTTGGAATTGACTCGCTGAGTTCGATTTTCGAGTCAGCAAAGTTCCGCGAGTCCCTCGCTTTGAGCTATCCGCTGAAAACCTTCCAGAGAAAGAGTCAAAAATTGGTCTGAAAAACTCGTTTTTGACCAGTTTTTGACTTTTTCTCGGCTCAGGAAGTCTCGCTAAGAGTCGGGACCGTGCGGAATCGATTCTACGCCTCCAACTACGTAGGATGAGACTGAAATCTCGAAATTTTTTCTCAGTCCAAAATCGAGAAAAATTGTCATGGGTTCCATGGACTGAATTTTTCGGGTCAAAATCGAAAGTTCGCCCATCGGGCCAAAACCAAGTAAGCTCGCTTGGAATTGACTCGCTGAGTGGGATTTTCTAGTCGGTTCCAGAGGGGAGACGGAATTAGGTATTTTTGCATCAAGCTCTTTTAGTCCATGAAACCCCAGTCGATTTTTCCCGATTCATTCCGATGAATGAAAATAATCAGAGATTAGTATCAAATCCCATGTAGGTACTTGGAGGCGTAGAATCGATTCCCATTGGTCCCGAGGCTCGGCGGAGCTTTCTTAGCCGAGAAACGGTCAAAAACTCCACTGTTTTTGACCGTTTCGCGAAAGTTCACCGACCGCGCGTTTTTCGCCGATCCAGCGGACCAGCGGACTCGCAGAGCTTTTTAGACCAGAAAATCGGACTCAGCGGGTCATTTCCAAGGGGACTTGCCCGGTTTCAGCCCGATCGGAGAACTTTCGATTTTGACCCCGAAATTTCACTCCATTCTTCCCCTGTCGATTTTTCTCGATTTTGGAGGAGAAAAAAAATTTCGAGCTGAGTGTCGGATCTTACATAGTTGGAGGCGTAGAATCGATTCCCATTGGTCCCGAGGCTCGGCGGAGCTTTCTTAGCCGAGAAACGGTCAAAAACTCCACTGTTTTTGACCGTTTCGCGAAAGTTCACCGACCGCGCGTTTTTCGCCGATCCAGCGGACCAGCGGACTCGCAGAGCTTTTTAGACCAGAAAATCGGACTCAGCGGGTCATTTCCAAGGGGACTTGCCCGGTTTCAGCCCGATCGGAGAACTTTCGATTTTGACCCCGAAATTTCACTCCATGGTACCCCTGTCGATTTTTCTCGATTATGGAGGAGAAAAAAATTTCGAGCTGAGTGTCGGATCTTACATAGTTGGAGGCGTAGAATCGATTCCGCACGGTCTTGACTCTCGGCGAGGCTCTCTGAGCCGAGAAACAGTCAGAAACTGGTCAAAAACGAGCATTTCCGACCACTTTTTGACTCTTTTTCTGGAGCATTTTCAGCAGATAGCTGTAAGCGAGGGACTTGCGGAGCTTTTCGGACTCGAAAATCGCACTCAGCGAGTCAATTCAAAGCGAGCTTACTTGGTTTTTGCCGATGGGCGAACTTTCGATTTCGACCCGAAAATTTAGTCCATGTAACCCATGTCAGTTTTTCTCCAGTTTGGACTGAGAAAAAACGTTTGAAATTTCAGTTGCATCCTACGTAGTTGGAGGCGTAGAATCGATTCCGCACGGTCCCGACTCTCTGCGAGACTTCCTGAGCCGAGAAACAGTCAAAAACGAGCATTTCTGAACATTTTGACTCTTTCTCCGTAGCGTTTTCAGCAGATAGCTCTAAGCGAGGGACTCGCGGAGCTTTCGGACTCGAAAATCGCACTCAGCGGGTCAATTCCAAGCGGCCTAACTTGCTTTCGGCTCGATCGGCGAACTATCGATTTTGACGCTAAAAGTTTAGTCCATGTCGATTTTTCTCGATTTGGGACTGAAAAAAAAAATTCGAGATTTCAGTCTCATCCTACGCAGTTGGAGGCGTAGAATCGATTCCGCACGGTCTTGGCGCTCTGCGAGGCTTCCTTAGCCGAAAAACAGTCAAAAACAGGTCAAAAACGAGCTTTTCTGACCAATTTTGACTCTTTGGCTAGAGCGTTTTCAGCGGACAGCCCGAAGCGAGGGACTCGCGGAGCTTTTCAGACTGGAGAATCGCACTTAGCGTGTCAATTCCAAGCGAGCTTCCTCGGTTTCAGCCTGATCGGCGAACTTTCGATTTCGACCCCGAAAATTTAGTCGATTAAAGAATTAGGATGCGACTGAAATCTCGATTTTTTTTCTCAGTCCAAAATCGAGGAAAATCGACAGGCGTTACAAGGACTAAATTTTTAGAGTCACAATCGAAAGTTCATTGATACGGCCGAAACCACGAAAGCTCGCTTGGAATTGACTCGCTGAGTTCGATTTTCGAGTCAGCAAAGTTCCGCGAGTCCTCGCTTTGAGCTATCCGCTGAAACCTTCCAGAGAAAGAGTCAAAAATTGGTCTGAAAAACTCGTTTTTGACCAGTTTTTGACTTTTTCTCGGCTCAGGAAGTCTCGCTAAGAGTCGGGACCGTGCGGAATCGATTCTACGCCTCCAACTACGTAGGATGAGACTGAAATCTCGAAATTTTTTCTCAGTCCAAAATCGAGAAAAATTGTCATGGGTTCCATGGACTGAATTTTTCGGGTCAAAATCGAAAGTTCGCCCATCGGGCCAAAACCAAGTAAGCTCGCTTGGAATTGACTCGCTGAGTGGGATTTTCTAGTCGGTTCCAGAGGGGAGACGGAATTAGGTATTTTTGCATCAAGCTCTTTTAGTCCATGAAACCCCAGTCGATTTTTCCCGATTCATTCCGATGAATGATGAAAATAATCAGAGATTAGTATCAAATCCCATGTAGGTACTTGGAGGCGTAGAATCGATTCCCATTGGTCCCGAGGACTCGGCGGAGCTTTCTTAGCCGAGAAACGGTCAAAAACTCCAGTTTTTGACCGACCGTTTCGCGAAAGTTCACCGACCGCGCGTTTTTCGCCGATCCAGCGGACCAGCGGACTCGCAGAGCTTTTTAGACCAGAA
>JANLIY010000798.1:0-23065 GCA_029490685.1 Schizonepeta tenuifolia
ACATCCTAACTTCGTTGGAGCCTTGCGACTCAATGCGTCTGCTACCACATTAGCCTTCCCCAGATGTAGTTAATTCCACAGTCATAATCTTTGACTAATTCGAGCCATCGTCTTTGTCTCATGTTCAGTTCTTTTTGCTCGAAAAAGTACTTCAGGCTCTTGTGATCGGTGAATATCTCAACTCTTACACCATAGAGATAGTGTCTCCAAATCTTTAGCGCATGCACTACGGCTGCAAGTTCTAAATCGTGGGTTGGGTACTCAACTTCGTGGGGTCGAAGTTGTCGTGAAGCATAAGCTATTACTCGTCCGTTTTGCATCAAGACACAACCTAATCCATTTTTTGATGCGTCAGTATAAACCACATATTCCTTGTTCGTGTCTAGAAGTGCTAGTACTGGCGCTGTAGTTACTTTTCCTTAAGAGTTTGGAAACTCTTCTCGCACTCATCCGTCCATTTAAACTTGGTATCTTTCCTGAGTAGCTGCGTCATCGGGCGAGGGTTCGTAGAGAATCCCTCGATAAACCTTCTGTAATAACCAGCTAATCCCAAGAAACTTCTAATCTCATTCTGATTTGTTGGTGTCTTCCAGTTGCGCACTGCTTCTACTTTGGCTGGATCCACCTTGATTCCTTCTGTCGATACTATGTGTCCAAGGAACATTACTTCCTTCAGCCAAAATTCGCATTTACTGAATTTGGCATAAAGTTTCTCAGCTCTTAGTGTTTCCAACACTATCCGTAGATGTTCCTCGTGCTCCGTCTCATTCTTAGAGTAAATGAGGATATCGTCGATGAATACTAAAACAAATTTATCCAAGTAGGGGTGGAAGACTCTGTTCATAAGGTCCATGAATACGGCTGGAGCATTGGTCAAACCAAATGGCATCACTAAAAATTCATAATGGCCATATCGAGTTCTAAAAGCGGTCTTCGGTACATCCTCGGGTTTGATCTTGAGCTGATGATACCCTGACCTCAAATCTATCTTGGAGAAGACTCCTGCACCTTTAAGCCGATCGAATAGATCCTCCGATCCTTGGCAAAGGATATTTGTTCTTGAGAGTGATCTTGTTCAGTTCTCGGTAATCGATGCACATTCTCATCGATCCGTCCTTTTTTTCTAAACAGCACGGGTGCTCCCCAAGGTGAAACGATTGGCCTGATAAAACCAAGGTCTAGTAATTCCTGTAACTGGATTTTGAGCTCTTCCAGTTCCTTCGGTGCCATTTTGTAAGAGGCTTTAGACTTAGGAGCTGCTCCTGGTTCTAAATCGATCGCGAAGTCCACATGACGATCTGGTGGCAATCCCGGTGGCACTTCCGGAAAAACATCTTCATATTCGTTCACGACTTTTACGTCCTGAATGGTCTTCTCGGCTCCTGGTTCTCCAACTAGGTACACAAGATAGGCTGTGGTACCTTTCTTTTTCATGAGTTTCGTGGCTTGAAGGGCCAATATGATTGGTACGCCTCTACCACTGAAATTCCGTGGAATTCGGTCTGTTTTTTATCCGGTGGCTGAAAATAAATTTTTCTCTCGTTGCAGAGAATCGTGGCATAATTCTCTGCAACGAGAGAAAAATTATTTTCAGCCACCGGATAAAAAACAGACCGAATTCCACGGAATTTCAGTGGTAGAGGCGTACCAATCATATTGGCCCTTCAAGCCACGAAACTCATGAAAAAGAAAGGTACCACAGCCTATCTTGTGTACCTAGTTGGAGAACCAGGAGCCGAGAAGACCATTCAGGACGTAAAAGTCGTGAACGAATATGAAGATGTTTTTCCGGAAGTGCCACCGGGATTGCCACCAGATCGTCATGTGGACTTCGCGATCGATTTAGAACCAGGAGCAGCTCCTAAGTCTAAAGCCTCTTACAAAATGGCACCGAAGGAACTGGAAGAGCTCAAAATCCAGTTACAGGAATTACTAGACCTTGGTTTTATCAGGCCAATCGTTTCACCTTGGGGAGCACCCGTGCTGTTTAGAAAAAAAGGACGGATCGATGAGAATGTGCATCGATTACCGAGAACTGAACAAGATCACTCTCAAGAAACAAATATCCTTTGCCAAGGATCGAGGATCTATTCGATCGGCTTAAAGGTGCAGGAGTCTTCTCCAAGATAGATTTGAGGTCAGGGTATCATCAGCTCAAGATCAAACCCGAGGATGTACCGAAGACCGCTTTAGAACTCGATATGGCCATTATGAATTTTTAGTGATGCCATTTGGTTTGACCAATGCTCCAGCCGTATTCATGGACCTTATGAACAGAGTCTTCCACCCCTACTTGGAATAAATTTGTTTTAGTATTCATCGACGATATCCTCATTTACTCTAAGAATGAGACGGAGCACGAGGAACATCTACGGATAGTGTTGGAAACACTAGAGCTGAGAAACTTTATGCCAAATTCAGTAAATGCGAATTTTGGCTGAAGGAAGTAATGTTTCCTTGACACATAGTATCGACAGAAGGAATCAAGGTGGATCCAGCCAAAGTAGAAGCAGTGCGCAACTGGAAGACACCAACAAATCAGAATGAGATTAGAAGTTTCTTGGGATTAGCTGGTTATTACAGAAGGTTTATCGAGGGATTCTCTACGAACCCTCGCCCGATGACGCAGCTACTCAGGAAAGATACCAAGTTTAAATGGACGGATGAGTGCGAGAAGAGTTTCCAAACTCTTAAGGAAAAGTTAACTACAGCGCCAGTACTAGCACTTCTAGACACGAACAAGGAATATGTGGTTTATACTGACGCATCAAAAAATGGATTAGGTTGTGTCTTGATGCAAAACGGACGAGTAATAGCTTATGCTTCACGACAACTTCGACCCCACGAAGTTGAGTACCCAACCCACGATTTAGAACTTGCAGCCGTAGTGCATGCGCTAAAGATTTGGAGACACTATCTCTATGGTGTAAGAGTTGAGATATTCACCGATCACAAGAGCCTGAAGTACTTTTTCGAGCAAAAAGAACTGAACATGAGACAAAGACGATGGCTCGAATTAGTCAAAGATTATGACTGTGGAATTAACTACCATCTGGGGAAGGCTAATGTGGTAGCAGACGCATTGAGTCGCAAGGCTCCAACGAAGTTAGGATGTCTTTTCGTAGAAGAAGAAACCTTAGTACGAGAATTCGAGAAGATGGATATCAGAGTGCTTGACACGCCAACAACGATAATAAGTCAAATAGCAGCATTAGAAGCTACACCAGATTTGAGAGAAAGGATCATTAGTGCTCAGAGAAAAGACAAGTCGATGGAAAAGTTACGAGTAAGGATAAGGACAGATAAGCCAGAAGGATATTCTGAGGCTCCAGACAATGCAATACTTTACGAAGGCAGGATTTGTATTCCCGACAACGACAACGAATTGAAGAACGAAATCTTGAGTGAGGCTCACGATACGCCTTACACAGCACATCCAGGAAGTACGAAAATGTACCAGGATTTGCGAAGAAACTTTTGGTGGAACGGAATGAAACGAGACGTTGCCTCGTTTATAGAAAGATGCCTAGCATGTCAACAAGTTAAGGCTTTACACCGACAACCGTATGGATTGCTACAACCGTTGGATGTCCCAGATTGGAAATGGGAAGGCATAGCTATGGACTTTGTCACAGGCTTGCCTAAGTCGAGAAGAGGAAACACAACGATTTGGGTGATAATAGATAGACTTACGAAGTCAGCTCACTTCTTACCGATTAAGACTACATATGGATCAGAGAGACTAGCTCAGTTGTATGTCAGAGAGATTGTACGTCTGCATGGAATACCGAAGGTCATAATATCAGACAGATATACTAAGTTTACCTCGAGATTTTGAATTACGATGCAGAAAGAGTTGGGAACAGAGCTAAATTTCAGTACAACTTTTCACCCGCAGACAGATGGACAGTCAGAGAGAACGATTCAAATTTTGGTCGATATGTTAAGAACAGTGGTTTTGGACCGAGGCACGAATTGGGAAGAAATTCTACACTTAGTCGAATTCGCCTACAACAACAGCTATCAGGCCACAATAGGAATGGCACCGTTTGAGGCTTTGTATGGGAGAAAATGTAGATCACCGCTTTATTGGGATGAAGTAGGTGAGAGAAAGAACCTAGGCCCAGATGCAATCAATGAGATGATTGAGATAATTCGACAGATTCGAGATAGAATGAAGGAGGCCCAGAGCCGACAGAAGTCGTATGCCGACGATCGCCGAACCAACCTTGAGTTTAAAACAGGAGATAAAGTTTTTCTTAAAATATCCCCGACCAAAGGAATCCTTAGGTTCGGAGTAAAGGGTAAGTTAAGACCCAGGTTTATAGGACCTTATGAAATCCTCGAGAGAATAGGATCAGTCGCGTATAGATTGGCCTTACCGCCAAGTCTAGGAAGCGTTCATAACGTTTTTCACGTTTCTCAGTTAAGAAAATATGTTTATGATCCTAAGCACGTCATTAGTCAACAAGACGTAGTTCTTGAATCTGACCTAAGCTATGAAAAAAAACCGATATCAATCTTGGATAGAAAAGTTCAAGAATTAAGAACCAAATCGATACCAATAGTTAAAGTACTATGGAACCATCACGGGCAAGAAGAAGCCACGTGGGAACTCGAGGAGAAGATGAAGGAGCGGTATCCTCATCTTTTTGCAGAAGGTACGGGACGAAATTTTTCGTAAGGGGGGTAGGATGTAATGCCCCGTAAATTCCTTACGTTCTTAAAATATTTAAAGTTAATTAAATAAATGGCTTTGCACGCCTAAGTTTACAATTGTTGAATTCTAAGACTAACGGTCGAATCCGTTATTGAAAATAAATTACAGAAGTCAGCTAGACGACTACTGTATTTAGGGTTAGCGCGTACGAAAAGTTTTTAGTTCGTAAACTTAGAACGGAAAACCGTCTAATTTTTTATAATCACGAAATTACGATACGAACACGCCCGAGAAAGTTCGTTTTTATATTTTTTTTCCGGACGAAACTCGGACTGTGTCGTCCCGAGTTTTTGTCAAAATAATTTTTTAATTTATTTTCCAATTAAGTTCATACGTTAGAATTTTTTAAGTCAAATCGAATCGCGACGATTTTTGTACCGAGCAACGTTTTTCGTCGTTCGTTTTTCCATAACGTCGGATCGCGCCGGAAAAACCCGTAACCCTCCTAATTCCATCATGGCAGCCGACACATCATCTCCCTAGGAGGAAGACATGCATGTTTGACCATGTCTAAGTTAATGACACCTTAATCTTCACTTTATACACTTTCAAACCTTTCATCATGACAAACACTTGAACAAAACAATTTTTCCTCCCATCTCTCTCTATCTCTCGACAGCTCTCTCTCATCTCTCCATCTTTATCTTCTTCACTTCCATCCTCCATTGAAGACACCTCCAAGAACAAGAAGAAATCACACAAGTCACAATCCAACCATTCAAACTCTACACATCTTTCATTAATTCTTAAGGTAATGATCTCCTCTTTAATTCTATCCAAATAGATTTCTTTTCTTTTCTTTTCTTCTTGATCGAAATTTTTAGAGGTTTGGAATAGATGTTATGATCTTAGAATAATGAAATTAGATGTGTTAGATAGATTAATTAGGGTTTAAAATTGATCAAAACCAAGAACCCTAAAACCTATGTAAATGCCGAAAATTTTGGGAAAATGGTAGGATTTTTAATTTTCTTCTTTTGATGGTTGATTCTTATTTAATAGATGTTTAATAGTGATTAGAATGAAAAAGAATTGAAAGCCTTATGTTTTTGTGAAAGTCAATTAGGATTTGAATTATGAATTTAGGGGTTTTTATGCATGTTAGTTGATAATTGTTTTGCAAGTGATTAATAGTTGTTATAAGAGGTTGATTAGTAAATAAATGTAGTTAATTGGGGAAGAAAATCATCCCCTTAACATATGTATAAAAACAGAAATTTATTAAGTGATTAGTGGTTTTCATGTATTGATGTTAAGTGATGAATTGTTAATGGAATAAAGTTGTAAATAATGTTAGTTGATTATAGAATTTAATTGAGAATTTTCTTAAAATGTTTAATGTAACATAAGAGATAAAGATCACTTTATAAGTTGAAGTATAATGATGTTATGATATGTTTGCATGCATGAAAATGATTCACATTAGACGTAGTATAACGTCGTAAAATTTGAATAGAATCCGACAACCTTTGAAAAATCGCGTAAGAGACGAACCTTTAGTTGTAACTAATAATCGAGAAGTCGGATGGGAATTTTAATTTTATATTATTGTTTATGATGGAATTTAGAACAACTTTCTAGTTGACGTCATAAGCTTTCGAGTTAATATAATATGGGCTATAATTATAGTCGAGAACTAGAGCGCGTTTTGAAATTTTTTGTTGGTTTAGTAATTGTTAGTTGAAATCCGACGTTAGAGCGTCATGCTTTTGAGCGAGTTTTGAGAAGGAGTTTGTCACGTACGGAAGTATGTGATAACTGCCTTGAGAGTCCAGTTTCTAAACAAAATGAATACGAGAGCTTAGAACAAACCTAAGACGTTATACGTCGAACCTATCAAGCAATTAGGGTTTTCACGGCAGTTTTGCGACCCTCACCGAAAACTGTAATAACTTCCAACTCGTTTATAGGATTTGTGATCCGTAAATTGGAGCGCGAACTAGACTTCCTAAGCTTTCTAATGGTACAGGGCTCACCCCCTGTTTCCAAATCCTCTATTCTGGACAGCCTCCAGAGTTACTTGACTATGCAGTGAAAATTCAGTTTCTTGTTTTCTAAGTTGTTTAGTTCACAACTTAGTTTCTTTCGATCGTTTAAGCCATTTTTACCTAACGAACATCTCTCTTCTGACCCTAGAGTCAAATACATGACCTTTAATGATGAAAACCAATCGAGATCTTATCTTTTATCCTTTCATTAAAGAAGTAATAAACGAGAAATTCCTTAAATCGTTCAATGAACTAAAACGTAAATCGCCTAAGTTGATTCTTTCCAACTTAGTTTCTTTTAATCTATTAAGTCGTATTAAGATATCGACTATCTTCTCTACTGACCCGAGAGTCGAGTATGAGATCTTCCGAGTTCAAAACGAGATTGGTACGAGTCTCGTTTCCCGTTTAAGTAAAACAAATCTAGTAAGCGTGCAAATGTCTAAAGAATGAAACAACTAAAACTTTCTTCGATTCTCTTTAATCGATTATCTTTACGATTCATTTTTTTAAGTAAGTTTATTTTACGATGAAGGAGGAAGCCAACTGTAGAGAAAGAACGGAAGATCCAAAGTTGGAAGCTTTTGCTTTAAGTTCTGTAAATCAAGGTGGGCTTTTATATAAAAAATAAAACAAGCAATGCTCAGAAAATCTTTCTTTATCGCTTTGATATCTGTGTTTTCAAAGTGATATTATGGCATGAACTATTTTATGTTTTTATGTTAGTTCTCTTGTACCTATCTGAGTTAGCATTCGTGTTTTCCAGATTTAGAGTTAATCTAACTAGGTTAACTAACGATCGGCTCTGAGTTAGCTGCTAAGTGCTTTCCAGAGTTAGTGCACTTTGTAACCTGTGGTGTATGTGATATCCTGTTGAGGGGTACCAGCCACGGTGAATTAGAATTGGTCAAGATTGAACGTAACATTAGTCAGAAAATGCTCGCGCGAGTGATTTATGAGAAAAAGTCAAAAAATGTTTAGTAGACACAGATTCTTTCAATAAAACTCCGATGTGCTACGCTTATGAAATACCATATTTATCTATATTTATAATTATATTTTCGGCATCGTGCCCACTAAGTACGTTTGTACTTAGCCCTGCATTGTTTTCTAAATGTGCAGGTTGAAGCGACGGTGAGCGGCGACGGTTGATGTTGAGTTAAAGGATAGAATGCTTAGTTAGAACCCTTCCGCTGCCAATCTCTGAATTTCTTTTGAGATGTACTTTTGAACAATACTCTGTAGTCTAAGTCTGTAAATATGAACTTAGCTTTTTTTTGTACTTTTGTCGAGTAATCCTTTGGGATTAACTCTTCCTTATCTATATTCAAGTCTTGTTTATGTTTTAACGATGCTTTTTCATGTATGTTTAGTCAGTTAGCCCCCTTCTTCCCCGCTTCTTTAATCCAACTCCAGTCGCACCCCGGCTTCTGCCGTCCCTTGGGATTTGGGGCTGCGACAGAGTGGTATCAGAGCAGTGTTCGTTTTCTGCTCTGCTTCTGAGTCAATCTTCTAGTATGAGTTAGTGTGAGTCATTCTTTCTAGTACGAGTCATTCCTTTAAGTAATATCACAGAGTGGTATTTTTATGCAAGTCTTCATTCGAGTAAAAGTATAGAGTATTCATTCGTACTCTATATCGAGTCTTCTTTCAAATCGTGAGACATGGTATTTGTGTATACTCTGGATCAGAGTCGTCTTTCCAAGTATGAGATAAGAGTTAGACTATGATGCTAAGATTGAAAATGTAGAAGTCAACTCAACCACCCGCTACGTCGACTCAACAAGGAAAAGTGAAAGAATTTTATAATGAGAACATAAAAACAAACTTTCTCGGGCGTGTTTGTATCGCGATTTCGTGATTGTAAAAATCAGACGGTTTTCCGTTCTGAGTTTACGAACTAAAAACTTTTCGTACGCGCTAACCCTAAATACAGTAGTCGGCTAGCTGACTTCTGTAATTTATTTTCAGAAATGGATTCGACCGTTAGCCTTAGAATTCAAAAAAAAAAAATTGTAAACTTAAGCGTGCAAAGCCATTTATTTAATTATCTTTAAATTTTAAGAACGTAAGGAATTTACGGGGCATTACAAAAAAATTGAGTCGTTCTAGCTAGTTAGAAAGACCTGACGTACGCTGAGACACTTACCCAAACACTCGACATGGAAATGGCAATGCAGCCTGAGAAGTCTATTCAAGTGACGACACCTCCGTGCCCAAACCGACAACTGCAAACCATCAGAACCTTAACTAAGGCTAGTATCTGAAAAGAAAAGGAAAGTGAAATCATGGAAGTAAGCAGAATAAGAAACCTTGGAAAGGTCAAGGACACCAGTAAGAAAGCCAAGGAAAGCCGAGGACTCAGTTTCCAAGTCATGGTAAAGAAGCGAATGTACCTCAAGGCTATCCCGTTTGTGGAAAGTACGGTAAGACACTCAGGGATATGTCAAGCTAGCAGTAACAACTGTTACACTTACGGGCACGTACGGCACTTCTCCAATCAGTGTCCAAATAAACAACAGAGGTTTGGCAAGGACAATCATTACTCTACCCCGCAGCTGAAGGCGATGGAGCTGTTCCCTTCGCTGCGTCAGCAAGGATCGCAGTTGCTGCCGGCACTACTACTTCAGCAGCTGCAGCCATCCCAGAATGAGCAACAACACTATCAAAGGATGTTGGCAGTCGACTCGAAAGCTGGAGTCAAGAATCAAGGTAATCTCGCAGGTATGGGATCTTTAAAGGGCGTGCCCATTATCGTTTAGTTTGATACTTGTGCATCGCATTCGTTTATAGTTAGTGCCTGCTGGAAATCCTCGGCTTGAATGTAGTGAAAGCAAGTAAGGACCTTAGTGTGGTAACCCCTTTAGGTTTGAGCACTTATGTGCAGTATGTTTGCCCAAACCTAGATTTCGAGGTGGAATCTCTTAAGATGTCTACTAGATCCTTGAGTATCATGCAAATTTGGGACACAGATATAATTCTTGGAATGGATTGGTTAACCGAGAACTTTGCCACCATTCGATGTGATAAGAGGCAGATCTCTTTCCAACCACCTGGAAAGGAGTCAATCGAATTCCTCGGAATCGATCGTAAGCGAAGAAAGATGTCAATCATCTCCGCGTTGTAAGCAGTTAAGTTTCTCAATAAGAAAGAAGCACAAGCGTTATAATACCCGAACCTTTATAAGTCATTGAGTGCGTTTTAAATGCGTATATATGCTTAAATAATGTACCTTGAGTGATAAAATTTTTCAAGAAAAGAAATTTTCTTGAAAATGACCAAAATGCTCTTATGTGCTTTGATGTGAATTTTTCTCGTTTCGATTATTCAAATCAAGTATGTGATGCATGGATTGATTTTATTTATATGAGTTTGAGTATGAGTATGAATTTCGGAGAATTCTGAGAACTTTCACTTTTGACGATTAGTGCCGATAAGCAGAGAAATAACCAATCACCGACGAACTCCGAATTTAACCTAATTAGTGTCTTTTGAACTTAGAATTAATTCTAAGACCCCTGAGATATGTTAGAAGCTCATCCGAGATCATATGAGAGAATTTTAAGAATTTAGTTCTTACTGAAATAATTAGCCGAATAATTTTAGATTTTTCTTCGTTACTTAGAATTTAACCTAAAAATTTGATATTCGGATTCCTTGATTTATTTCATGAGACATGATATAGAGTTGAGGAGTTTTCGATGTCGGAAACGAGTCGACGAGAGTTTTAAGCCATTTTCAGTATAAACGGAATAATACAGATATATTCTACTGGAAAACATTTTCATCTGGAGAAAATTATACTCGTTAAAAATGTGGAATTTTCACTCATCTCTCTCTCCTTCTCTCTCTGCCGGCATGAATTGTCTCTCTCTCCCTAATTTTTATTCTCTCCCTAATATAGCCTATTTTCAAAACCTAGGGTGGAATATCATCATTACATTCATTCCATCTATCTAATATTTCATTTCTTCATTGCTAAGTGAGACAAATTCCATTCATCTCTCTCATCTCTCTCTACTCTCTCTCTCTACCGTAAAAATCAAAGAGGCAAGAAAGCAAAAACTCTCTCTTTATCTCTCTCCCCTCACCGCACACACATATACACATAGATTAGGAGAAATCTCCATTGAAGTCCAAGAACTCAAGCTTCAAGATCTTCATCTTCATATCCTCAAAACCCTAGTTCAAGAGGTAATTTAATTCTTCAAGTTTGAGCTCAATTCCAACTTAAAATCATCTCCCTTTTTTCTATTATTTTCGGCACTTATGCCCTAATGAGATGATTAATTATTGTTTTAATTTTTCTTGAGGATTAAAAGATGAAATCTTCCAAGGAAAATCCAAGCTAGAGATTTGAGCTCATTTCCCTTCATTTTTCGGTCAAGCATCAATCAAGAGGAGGAGTTTGATTTAATTCTTTTAAGTATGTTTATTCATTTGATTTCTTGTATATATGTAATCTATAAGCTCTAAAGAAAGAAAATATGCGTGATTTAAATTATGTTTAGGCAAACTAGGGAATGGGATGTGATGATGATATGAGGAAGTTATGAGAAAATTAAACACTAGAAATTAATCTAGGAATTTAGAAGAAAAGAAAATAATATAATAACCCCATAAAAATTGATAGGACCGAAAGTGAGGAAGAAAAAGAGAAAAAAATAATTTCCATAATTTCTTGATAATTTTTTGCTTATATGTGTTTATGAGGATGATTGAAATGATAATTATGCATGAGAAAATGAAGAAAAATAATTTACCCTATTTTTATGTGGAAGCCGAAAAATATGAGTTTATGGAGGAGTATTTGATTCGATTTGTTGTTTGATGATTTAATGATGTTATGAGCATGCCATGAGTATGAGATTATGATAGAGTAAATGATTTAAATTATTTTTTCTAGATTTCTTAAAGAAATCGAAATATTTATGTGTGTTGGAAGAAATATAATTTTGATGATTTTTGATGGTATTGATGATATGGATGATGTGAATGTTTTTGTAATTAATTTGGAGTATTAGATGTTTAAGAAGAATTTAAGAGATGTAGAAAATGGAATTCTAAGCATTAAAATGCTAAAAAAATCGAAGAAATGAGTTTTGAAGATTAGTGTGTGTTCTAGGTGTTCTTGGTGAAATTATGAGTTTATGAGTGCGTGTTCTTAGTATTCTTGGTGAAGAACATGAAGATTTAAAGATTAATAAAATTAATTATAAAATAAATTAAATTATTTTAATTAATTAAAAATTTGAAAATTAAGAAAACAAAATAAAGATAAAAATAAAAAGAAAAATTAATGAATTAGTTATGAGATATAGAATTGAGTAAAAACAAAGAAAAATACTTCTTTATTAAGAATTTAGAAATTAAGAAGAGAAATCAAGTGACTTTAATTGTTGAGAATTTTATGAGAAATAATAATACTAGTTGAGGAATAAAAGAGAAGTTAGAGTTAAGGAAATAAAAATTTAAGAGATGAGTATGAAATCAAGACGAGATAGTCGAGGTTAAGTTCGTTCAATCGAACAAGAAAATATAAGAAATAATTAATCTAAGAGAAATAAATTCTCTTTTAAAGAAAAGAATGATTGTAGAATCGAGTTTAGTAAATGATTAAATGTTCGTTCTTGATAGTGTGTGTCAAGTATTAACCGATTGATTTGATAATGCTTGAGAGTTATTAATCGAGTTACTATTCAAATATTTTGGATTCGAGATAAGATGATGAAGTTATCGAATATTGAGTTTGAATTAAAAGTCGAATTCATGTTGAGTAAAGAAAACAAGAATTTTTGAAAACGAAATTACTAAGAGTCGAGTTTATAGGAAGTCAAATTTCTATTAAATATAGAAAATGAGGTTTAATTGAGAATAAGAAAGAAAGTCTATTAATGTAAAATAAATAATTAAGATAAGAGTACGCGTACAAGTATGTGAACGTGGTTGAGAAACGACAACGTGTTTTGAAATAACGTCGTAATTTGAGTCGAGAAATAATTAAATAATTATTTGAGTCTTAAATTCAAAGTTTTTATTATTTGAATTTTATTATGAAGATAGTGAGATTTATTCTATGAAACTAAAGTTAACATTTTCCAAACATATAGTCGAGTCATCTTGAATTAATTGTTGATTATATTTAAAATATAAATCGTATTTGAGTTATTATGCTTGAATGAATTTCTATCTGAATGAAATACTTACGTTTCGTTATTTAATGATTTGTTCAATTGATGAGAATACTTATATGTGACGTGATTGATTTGAGATGACAATCGTTGAATCTTGATATCGAGTGAGAACTTGAGTAGCATAGTCGAGATAGATAGTATCCTTTAGAATAACGAGAATTGTTAGGTAATGATGATCCTAGAAATGAAAATGTGAGACGAAATATTTAGTAACTGAGTAGAGTCGATAACCGAGAACGAGAAAGTCGAGAAAGGATATTGATTTAGAAAAGTTAAAAAAAATAGAAAGACCCGAGTCAAGTAGAAGTCCTTCAGCCGAGACCAAAATCTACCTTACGTCTTACGCGTTGAGAGTCTTACCTTTAATCGATGTTAAATTGTGAAGGACCGAGCGGGACGGAAAAGTAGCGAGGACATTCAAAAAAGTAAGCCGCCTAGCTAGTTCTTCGGAAGTCATGTGGGCTTTTCTCAACCTAAAAATCTAATGAATGCTATTATTTATTGAGTATTATTATGTGAGTTTTTGAATTCAATTGACTTGCCATTTTTATGAGTTTGGTATGCTTTATCATCTGCTTGAGATATTATTGCCCTGTGAAAGACAGGAACCCACGTGTGGTATTTGAGTTGTTTGAGGTGACTGTGAGCTTTACTTAGGTGTAGCCGGTCACAGTGTTTGAGAAGGAGGCCTACTTCTCGATACAGAGATAATGTGGTAGATGATTCATACCTGTATTGAGTATACATTATGTTTTGACTGCGCAGTCCATTTGAAAATAAAATGTTTTTACATTCACAAGTAAAAGATTTTAACTACATTAGTACTTGTGATGCTATGGCAAGGCAAATTCAATTGTATAGCTCTAAGAGCAAGTTTTTCAAATGTTTTGGCATGTGTTCACTGAGTACGAAGTACTCAGCCCTGCATGTATTTCTAAACGTGCAGGTTAGCGGGATGGCGTGGACGGCTTGGTGGTGTGTTCTTTTGGTTGAGTAGAAAGTTGGCTGGCAATTACATGTCTTCATACATGTAGTTGTTGGGAATTGAGTCAAAGTCTCCGCTGCTATATAATATGATGTTTCTTTTGATATGTTCTTGAATTACACTCTGATACTTGTTTAAATTCACGAGCGATGTGGTCGATACAATTTACCATTTTCCCTAAATTCTTGACTCATGTGATCTTGACAACTTATATCTTTTTGGACTTGATATGTAAATTATCTATGCCCGTTAGGTGATTCATTATGTTTTGAAAGCATGCCTTATTTGTTATCGTTTTCAGTCAATAATCCCTTGATTTCCCGAGCATGAACCCTTATGTGAGTTGAGTTAGTGGATATTTTAGTAGTGTTAGTATCCTTCGTCGCACCTCGGGAGTCGGGGTGTGACATAGTGGTATCAGAGCAGGTCGTCTGCTCTGAAGCTTAACTTTTTTTGATGAGTCGAGTCTAGATTTATTTCCTAGACTTATTTGAGTCAGTAACACACCAAGCAATCCCCCATCTCATCCGGCAACCAGGTACGCCTATTTTCAAAAGCTTTCAAGTGAAAAATATTAATTGAGTTATTCGGTTTATTATATGCGCTTGTCTAGAGATAAAAGCTTGATAAGTAGTTTGAATAACTAGATTACTTTAGAATGTCCTCCCTAATGTGTGTTTTGTGTCGAATTGTGCAAATGTTTCGTGAAATAGAATTGGCAAGTACCCTAAGTATTAGAACATCTGTGGAAAGCAAGAACGAGTATGTGGTGGTTGAGAATTTCAACATGATTGTTTAACTGTTTTAGTGTGCTTAACTCGGTTAAAATTTGTATAGGATGGACGATCGAGAGCGGATGCAGGAGTACCTGCATGTGACAAAGATGTATCGCGAGACGATTACGGAATTCTTAGCTCGATATCATAAGATTTGGGAGAAAGTCCAGTACATGGATGTGGGTGCGTTAGACAAAATGATTCATTAGATCCAAGCCCTACCTCAGGAGTGGCATGATTGGGCAGCGTCGCTTGTGCCTAGATTTTTCGGACACCGATACCTCAATGGCTACCTCTACGATGAGTGTAATGTGTTCATCTCTACTATCTCCAGGCAGTATATGCAGTACGGTGCTCCGCCTCCAGGACCGTACGGCGTTGACCTCCCCGCCGTGCCGAATGGTTTTGTCCATAGTCCCCCGCCTGTGCTTCAGGACGGCCCAGTTCCTCCCCGTGACCCTTCACCGCCCCGTTCCGAGCCAGAGCCCCGAGCCGCCTACCAGGACTACTCGTACTCAGGAGGTGTGCTTCCTATATGTGTTTTTGACCCCCTTGCTTCGTCTAGCTCGACCGCTCCTCAATCGAACAGTTTTCACAACCCTGTCAGAGTCTTGCCGACTTCGCATGATCAGCTTGAGGAATTCATGCGCCGCGACCATACGCCATCTCCGGTTCAGCCCCTAGCCGAGTCCTCTAGGCCGACCCGTACCGGCGATAGCGACAATGATGAGTTTTTTTAGGATCCGAGAGCCGATGCTACAGTGGGCAGCGAATACCTCCAGGCCTTGCCAAACGATTACTTCTCTACTTCGTATACATTTGCTCCAACCCCAGTAGTGAGACCCAATTAGGAACGTGAGCTAGAGTTTGACGCTTCAGCCGATGTGGCATCTTACCTCCGCCGTGACAAGAGCAACCCCGAGACTCCCCCGTGGGACGAGTCAGAATTGGAGAACGTCAATGCTCTATTTGAGAACGAGGACATTGGAGACATGACCAATCCGTGGGAAGCCGTCAACTATACTCTCCACAACTTTGAGGAGGAGTTAAGGGCAGCCGAGCGTGAGCGCTTCACCATCAGCAATGGAGACGTCGAGAAGGAGGGGGATCCCGAAGAGGATCCAGAGGAGGATCCCAAGCAAAAGGCCATGGCAAGGAAGAGGACAACAGCAACCCCCGCAATTCCAGAAAGCGAGAGCTCCGCAAGGAAATCGAGGCAACATACCTACAGGACCCCAAGGACTCCCTCCTTGTTCAAAGTGTGGCAGGATGCATCAAGGCATCTGTAAAATCGGGAGTAATGGTTGTTATACTTGTGGACAACCTGGTCATTTCTCGAACAAGTGCCCAAGTAAACAGCAGGGAATGAGCAGTGGTAGGCAACACCAGTTTCAGCTTACGCAGATGAAAGTGGTTGAAGCTACCCCGCAGCAAAAATACCACCAATATTAGCGTAAACCGCAACCGCAAAAGCATCAACATTCTCAGCAGGAGCTACCGCATTTCCAGAGAGCATTTGCAATTGAGCAGAAACTACCAGCTAAGAACCAAGGAAATCTCGCAGGTATGGAAAAGCTAAACGGCATACCTGTTATCATTTTGTTTGATACCGATGCTTCGCATTCGTTTATATCTAGCGCTTGCGTAGAAAATCTTAGCTTGAACGTAGAAGAGTCAAACCAGGTGCTTAGAATGGCAACCCCTTTAGGTAAATCGACGATAGTATCGCGTGTTTGCTCGAACTTAGAATTCGAATTTGGAAGCCGCAAAATGTCTGCAAAATCTCTGAATCTAATCCAAATGTGGGACGTAGACATAATCTTAGGAATGGATTGGCTAACCGAGAATTTTGCGACGATTAGATGCAACCATAGGCATATTTCATTTCAACCCCCTAGAGAAGAGCCGACTGTAGTCTTTGGAGTTGAAAAGAAAGTCAAGAAGAGTATGCCAATTATTTCAGCCATGAAAGCAAAGAAGCTAATGAGAAGAAAAGATACGAAAGCATATCAGATTTATTTAAACAAAGATGAGGAGCAAGAGTTGAGTATCGATGACGTAGCCATTGTGCAAGAATTTAAAGACGTATTCCCGGAAGTGCTACCAGGATTGCCTCCCGACATGCAATTGGAATTTACGATTGATCTCGAACCTGGATCAGCCCCAATATCAAAAGCTCCGTACATAATGGCCCCAAAGAAACTCCAAGAATTGAAGATTCAGTTGCAAGAATTATTAGACTTAGGTTTCATTGGACCAAGTGTTTCACCCTGGGGAGCTCCGATTCTTGTTGTGAAAAAGAAGGACGGTAGTTTGAGGATGTGCATAGATTACCGAGAGCTTAGCAAGATTACCCTAAAAAACAAGTATCCTTTTCCAAGGATAGATGATTTGTTCGATCAACTGAAAGGAGCCGGTGTTTTCTCCAAAATTGACTTAAGGTCTGGGTATCACCAATTGAAGATCAAGCGAGAAGATGTTCCAAAGCTACTTTCAGAACAAGATATGGACATTACGAATTCATAGTAATGCCATTTGGTTTGACCAATGCCCCAGCCGTCTTCATGGATTTGATGAATAGAGTTTTTCACGGACAAATTTATGATTGTCTTTATAGATGATATATTGGTGTATTCCAAGGATAAGACAGAACACGAAAAGCATCTGCGAATCGTGTTAGAAAAGCTAAGATCGGAGAAGTTGTACGCCAAGTTCAGCAAGTGTGAGTTCTGGTTGAAAGAAGTGAATTTCCTAGGACACGTGGTTTCGTCCGAAGGAATTAAAGTTGATATGGAAAAAAGTGAAAGTTGTTCAAGATTGGAAATTCTAAAAGTTGTTGGGTGAATGATTTTTATTCTAAAAGTTGTTTAACATAATCGCAACTATCCATACATTAATGCAAATTCTTGAAATAACCAACTCAAAACTGATCTATGCAATTATTCATACATTAATACATTAATTGCAATTATCCATACATTATTGTTATCATTTTCTGCAGTTTTTCCCATAAAGCATTTGACTGGGTTCTTGATGACCTTACCTTTTCATTTGATTTCTGGCTGTTTTTGTGTGCTTAGAGAAGACACCTAAATCTCATTACTGCATCTAGTTGTAGCAATTTGTTGCATTAAGTGTTTCTCTTCTAGCCTGCTGATCTCGTTTCCCATAAGTGATTGTCTTCTCTTTTATTTAAAGTCAATAAACAGTTCTTTTATCTTCTCAAATTTTTCATGGACCTCTCTTTTCTCGTGCCACTTTGAGTGTGGTTCAAAATGTAAGAAAGTAACATGCACCCTATATATTGAGCAACCTTTTCTTCTCTACAGTCATCACAAAAGTGTGATGTAGCCCAAATTTTGGTTGTTCCTCAAAATCATGGCATGACATAATATTGCAAAAATATGTCCTGGCTGCTACTATAAAGCTAATCTTATTCCATTACTTAGACTTATCTTTCTCTGCGGCTCTTCTTGCTGTTATTCAATTTTAATTACATTATTCATGCTGAATTTATCGTGAATCTTTTATGTTGTGATTTGGTGTGGGCTTATTTGTCAATTCTCGTAATTGGAATAAATTATCACTATGTTAGTTCTCGTAATTGGAATAAATACTAGATTTGTTATTTTTAACTCCATGTTAATAGATCATAACGAGAATGGATAAAGGGTGGATATCCAAAAGTAGATTATCGAAAGAGTACAAAGTTGGAGTCGAATCTCTCTTGAATTTTGCTATTGCAAATGGGAAAAATCCTAAATCTATGCCTTGTCTTTGTGTAAAGTGTGGTAATCTATGTGATCACCCCGTCAAAACCATAAGAGCGCATCTTACATTTAATGGAATTGATTTAACATACAAGAGTTAGCTCACACAGATATGAAAATTGTAAGTATATATATATATATATCTATATATATATTAATCTCAATAAGAATTTAGATTTATTGCTTGTGATGTACTTGAATAATGTGCATTGTAGGATGATTACATACAACTAAAGGAAAAGGGCGTGTTCAGCAAAAACCATACAATAGATGATATTCTTACACAAGCACTTGGTAATCCAGAGCATTCAGGTCGTGTGAGGGTTGTTGGTGGTTTAGTTACTCCGACATTTTAGTTAAATCTCAATAAAGATGTGAAACTGGGAGAAGGAAACATTGTGGCAGCAATGAGAACGGAGTTTAAGAAACAAATAGAGGATATGAACTCAAAGATAGTTGAACTCCAACAACAAATGAGGAATAAAGACACCGAAGAGAAGGGTAGTTGTTCAATGCATAAGTCATGTGATCATGATGGTGAGTGTTTTGGAAATGAATTAGTTAATTTTTTTTTAATAGTTAATATGTTAATTTTTCTAATTTTGTGGCGAGAATAACAGGTACTTATATATGAAATGCGAGGACAAAAACCTTCTTCAAAAAATCAGATTTGTTAATTCGTATGACATATTACACAATGCAAAGATTGATTCAGTGTTACGGGATTTGGGCATTATATACTCTGAGCCTGACAACGAATGGAGGAGACATGAGCTCGTTGTGCCCAAGAGAACAAGTGTTGAAGTGATCGAGAATGAGAATGAAGAGCTCATGGGCATAAGGCTGCAGAGTGTATGGAGAGTTTGCATTGACCACCAAAAGTTGAAGAAGATAGCTCGTAAACACCCTTTCAAGTTGCCTTTCTTTGACAAAATCTTGAGAAGGTTGACAAAGTCACATAACCAATAGATAAGGGTTAAGAAGTTTGAAAATGGTCAAAAGGTACTTCTCGCTCGGGCACGGCTCAAGTTATTACTGTTCAAGTTAACAACCAAATGGGTCGGTCCATATGAAGTTCAGTCCCAGTTGCCCAATGGGACGGTGGAAATCAAGAGCTTGATCAGCGGAAAGCTTCTCAAGGTGATTGACAAGCGTTTGAAGGCCTACTATGGGCACAATGCAGATGATCCAGGGGATCCACCTGATCCCACTGGTCAGAAAGTCAATTAGAAAAGGAGTCACAACGTCGTGCCCACGACACAAACGGGGCGCTGGCCAGGAGGCAACCTGGTATGTTTTCTTTTATTTTATTTCTTTTTAGTAATTTCAATTTTATTATTTTTTTAACCCTAGGATAGTAGTTATTGTTTGGGAGGATACATTTTTTTAAGTGTGCAGGCTAGATGAACGAATATTAAGTGGGGTAGAACGAAGAATCGTCTTGGCCAAGAGGAAGATGGACAAGATACCTCTTGAAAACTCTCCTAACCATAACCTAACAACTGAAGGAGGGAGAGTGATTGTTTTTTCATAGGCAGAGCAAGTTGGAATCCTTTATTGCTTAGTCACGTTGGAGGAAGCCATTTCCCTCAAGGAGCAAGTCATTTGGGCAATCAGTAACTCAACTTGAAGTCCTCGCTGTTGTTGATCAAAGTCAAACTCAGGTTACGATCCTAAACTACCTTGGTACTTAATTTTTCCTCCCATGTTTTGTTTCAAGTCTTTATTTTAAAGTTTTTTTGAAAAGGTTTAGTTTTGAGTCCGTGTTGTTTGTTTGCCCATCATTACTACTCACTTTGCCTGAGGTAAAGTGTGTGGGTATGTGGGGCTGACATATGATTTTTGTTTTTTAAAGGTTTTTAAAAGTTATTTTTGTGTGCTTCTTACCCTCACTGGGCCGAAGGCCAAGTGTGTGGGTGGGAGGAGCGTCTGTCTTGGTTTGTAAATAGGTTGGCATGCAAGGTTGATTGATTGAGTATGAGCATGATTATTTGAGCTTTTAATTGATGCAAATATGTTAGATCAGTGAAGCATGATAGTATGTGGTTAGGGATGATGAATGAACAATTTGAGCATTACCTTGAGAGATTTTGAGTTTTAACTGTTATATGCATTATTATACAGTTTTCATTTTTTGAGAGTATTTGACAATGATCATTCGAACGCCACCTAGAACTTGCCTATTTTCTATTTTGAGACTCCATTGACATAGAATAAGAAGTACTTAGAGGATTTAGGCGATTTTCTTTCTATTAGTGATGAGATCGGGGCTAGCACTGAAGAATTAAACCCAGAGTTGCAACTTAGAGGTCCAGAGACGAGTTTAAATCAAAAAGTTGTTTTTCAATTTTGTCTCACGTGTTCTTCAAGTACACAAACCCTAGCTCTTGGTAGGATTCAAATTGCCACCTTTGAATCTAAAATCTATAGTTCGTTCGTGATCTTGTGTGGGTCTCAGGTTAACTATGCCGCCGGAGAATTACACCCGTGATACGTGTTTCAATCGTTCGTCGATTCGGGATCCGTATTAAGGTAAATCTCCCATCTGTTTCGTTTCTTTGTTCTGTGTTTTTTGTCCAGTCATCCACGCCTTCTTATTACCATCATACTTCGACCATATTCATCCATTCCTTCGCCCAACTCCAGATTCCATCAAATTCGATCCTATCGCTTTGCTAAAACCCCTAAATCGGACCAAAATTGAGCATCGAGCGTTTTTGAGTTCTACTCGTGCGTTTTGGCTGAATTTCTGATATGTTCTTTCTGTGTTCAATTTATAAGTTTTGTTAAAATTTTAGCTCAATCGGAGTTGATTTGCTATAGTTTCTGATCGAGTAGTCTTCTAGGGTTTTATTCGATAGTTTTAGGGTTTGTTTCGTATTCTGTTATTTTCTTGTTCAAATTCTCTTTTGGGATCAGTGGAATAGGTGTGTAGTCTCTATTGATTCAGTTTATGTTTTGGGTTGAATCATCCTTTCTGTTGACGTGGGTTCGAGTCCTTGTTTCCGCATATTGATTAGTCGTATCATAAATTTGGTATCAGAGCCACGTCAGCTTGCTGGTCGTGGTTCAATTCAAATTGTGGTGTGATATACTAGGGGCAAAAAGGATCAATCAGATTATATATAAAAAAAAGAAACAAAAAAAAGAAACAAAAAAAAGACAAAAAAAGATCGAGCCCTAGTTTTGTATCACCGATTGTTTTTGAAAGTAATCTTAATTTTTCATTGTTTGTTCTTGTTGATTTATTTTGATTGGTTCTTGGTCAAAAATTGTGTGAGTAATTGTGTTGGGTAGACTAGTGTCGTTGATTGCTTACCGTGTGTGTGTCGCATTTGTCGTCCTTCGTCGATTAGCGATTGGGGTCGTCGAATTGCAGCTTGTTTTCTCTTTTTTGGAGTCATTACTTTCGGTTATTGTGTCTAATTGGGGGTATTAGCATTAGTTTGATATAGTCCTAGTTGATTTGGTTTTGGAAGTCCTTTTCCTAGTCGAACTCAAAACTGTTTCCTTGCTCGATTTGGTTTTGGTTTTGGATTTCTAGTGTTGTCATTTTTTGTCTACCTATTCCCTTACCAACCGAAATCCACCCTATTCTGCTTTAAATCCCTCGTTTACGGCAGAATTTTGATTTGACGTAGAATTTGCTCTAGAACTCCGATGTTTCTCCATAATACCAGTCCAGAAGCAGAACGACGCTCTGAGCAAGACTCACCGCTTTGCTGTGACATATAGGCATTTTTGGCCAAATTCGATCATCTTTTAGGCGAAATCGCCCTCTGAACTTTTTCGATTTTTTTTATTTTTGAATTTTTTTCATTTTTTTGTTTAAGCAACCCGTGTTTTGTGTTCCTTGAGTCAATTTATTGTGAAATATTGTTCTTGGAAGTGATTTGAGATATTGGTGGTTATTGACCCGTGGTTCACTAAGAATTAAGTTCGAGCTATTGACTAGGATCGAAAGGGGTTCAATCTTGGATTTTGTCAAGTTCGAAAGTTTTGGTGAGCTTGTTCTAAATTTGCATAATTCAATTCTTGAGTGATATACATGAGTGGAAAAATACTGAGGGAACAAACGAGAGCATTGGGAGGATTGTGAGGTTATTTTTCCTTTACGTTTGTTCACTGTGCAGGTTTTATAGAATCGGGAAAGACACCATATTGGGACGCCAAACACCACTTTGATGCTTTGAGTGGTCAAGTACAGAGTCAGTTCACAGAAGTCCAGAATACTATGGCACAATTGTTGGCTAAATTTGAACAGCTCAGTACAGCTCAGACACCACCACTAGCCAATAATCAACAGCCAGAAGATGAGTTTGAACTTTAGAAAGAAGCATGAGAGTTCGAACAGTTCGAGGATCAACGAGTTGAAGATAATATAGCTCAGTTCTTTCCACTACAGAGACAGAAATGGCTTTGCAGCTCGAGGTAGAGGCCGGGGTCGCGGTGTTCCCTTCCAACCACGTTTTCAGGTAGCTCGCAGGAATGTCTATCCAGAACAACCTAGATATGGTAATGCAGATGGTCTACTCGGCAACATCAAGACCACCATTCCAGAGTTTGAAGGCAAACATGATCTGAACGCCTATTTAGACTGGGAGCGCAAAGTTGAAAAAAAATTTGAGTGCT
>JANLIY010000799.1:0-22944 GCA_029490685.1 Schizonepeta tenuifolia
TTCATTTCAAATTACTTTTGATACTTAAGATTCTATAGCTTCTTAAATGAATTAATTATATTCGTTTAGTGGTTGGTTGAATACAATGCCGCCTTAGCATCAATTTGCTTCATGATTCTCCTCGGATTTGTTGATGATGTCCTTGATGTACCTTGGAGAGTGTGAGTATACGCAATGTCTTTCGTCATTATTCCCATATATTACTCCCCTAGCTACTAATCTCTACATGATTATGAAGACAGGAAGTTAGTGTTGCCATCTATTGCAGTGGTTCCCTTGTTAATGGCCTATGCCGGCCATACATCTATAATAATACCGAAGCCTCTTATAGTCTTATCCCATATGTCGGGGTAGAGATTTTGGATTTAGGTAACTATTCTGATAATATTATTTTTTAGTATAGCATGCAGTTTTGCTTGATCCTTCCATTCTTCTTGTAACGCGACGTTTTGTGGATAGGGTGGATGTATAAGCTCTATAAGGGCTCTTGGCTGTCTTTTGCCCCAATTTGATTAACATTCACGCTGGTATAAATGGGCTCGAAGTCGGACAAACAGTGGTTATTGCATGCGCTGTAAGCAAAAGACTTTGTATATGCGTATCAGAATCTGCTTCCTGAACACTGACATATCATAATTGCAGATCTTAGTACACAATGTCGTTCAAATAGGAACATCTTCTGATCCTGAATACAAGCATGCACGTGCTTTCTCCATTTACCTCACACAATTTTTGCTTGCTACTTCTTTACCATTGCTTTCTTACAACTGGTAATTTTGTCTGCAACTATTTCTGCAGTGTAAAAAGGCTTGTGTATGCTAAATCCTGATATTTCCATAAATATTTCTCATAGGTATCCCTCGTCTGTTTTTGTTGGAGACACCTACACTTACTTTGCGGGAATGACCATGGCAGTGGCTGGCATTTTAGGCCATTTCAGGTGTGTTCCTTCACTTCCAAATATATATTGACTTCATGATCCTTACAAGCACTAATTTTTCATGGGAAAATGCTCATAACTAAGGATTTGAACACTTGTACAATATTCAAATGTTATTAATGTTTATGGTTGTTCTAATTTCTAACTATTCTTATCCATAGCTAACAGATACATGATGGGCTTGAAGTAATGTTGGGTATAAATGTCTCTTCTTATTGTAATTTCTGTTCCACTATGTATTTTTACCTTTGTTAAACTGCGCACTTTTCGAACTTATTCAAAACTCATCGGAAAAGAGAGATTCAACTTCCATGTTGAACTTGGTAAAACCGATAGCAATTCTATGTTACTAATTACTATATTGAAATATTCACATCCCCCTTGTATGCCAAAGTTTATGAGATTGTAGTTTCTTTCTGAGTTAATTAAATCAGAACTTTAAGCTTCAACTGATATATTAGTAAAAATGATTATTTTTTTCAGTGAAACACTTCTCATTTTCTTTGCTCCGCAAGTTCTCAACTTCTTGCTATCACTCCCTCAGTTTTTCTCTCTCTCTCTCTCTCTCTCTCTCTCACACACACACACACACACACACACAGGTACTCTTTCATTCGACCCCAAGTCTGGCCTATTGACAGGAACAAATGATGGTAATCTGGTGAACTTTTTCTTCAGACAGTTTGGGAGAAAGTCCGAAAAGTCTCTTTGTATTATGTTACTAGTTTTCCAGGTAAGCTTACCTCCACTATCTTTTGCTCAATCTGCATAATCTTTTATCTTCTCAAATTCCCCATTTGTCTTTTGATTTGTGAATTGTTTTACTGTATTCTTCTCTCTCTCTCTCTCTCTCTCTCTCTTTTGAATTCGTGGGAACCCGCAGCCGCTACCTTTTGTATTCTTATATCTCTCATAACTATATGTTGTGGTTTAAGGTTGCTTGTGTCAGCTTCTTGCTCTCACTACACATCTAACCAAAACAGAAATTATTATCTGCCAATCCTCTTTAAGAAATGATATAAACATGATTTATTCAAAATTTCTAGTGTTGGCTTCATTTTACTTTCATAGTGAATCATCATAGCTGCTACTTTCACAAATATTAGCTCCTTGCTGTGAAAATATACATCGATAAAAGATGTAGGAACCAGAAGCATCACTCGACTTACTTGACGTATGTGGTACAGGCGCTGTGCTGTGATTCTGTTTCTGGCTGTGATGGTTCCTCACAGGCTGGTACAAATGAAGGAAGAAACAAGAGAAAACTTGGCTGATCGACTTCAGTTTAGAGTAAAGGTCGAGTAAAGCTTAACCTGCTTATGGATTTTCATTTGATCTTGAATGCTCATAGATTTTATCTGAAACTGTTGTAGTTAGTTTGTTATACAAGAATAGCTTATCTCTTTGGGTATTTGAAGTAGAGGAAACTCTTTGTAGTTCTTTGCAAGTTTTACTAACATTTTTGTCCTAGGTAGTTTCCCAACCTAAATGTATTAGATCAGTACAATTAGAATTTATAAAATTAAACTTCAGATTCTTTATATGTATTGTTCTGCTTTTGTTTTAATTAATTTATTTAGTTTCTGGCAGCATATTTTCTTTATGGATTTGCTAGAATTGAAAGGTGGAGTCTTTATTGAAACGTTGCAAAAGTAGTCTCTGAAATACTAATTCACCTAAAGATCGTGCATCATTCGGTAACTAACCCTAACTAGAATCAAAAGCCATTAAAACCCTCTTAAGATTTAAACCAAAGCAACTATTTCCCTGAAGTCTTGGTGTGATTTATCAGCTTTGTTTACTATATTTAGGAAAAATGCTCAATATTTTGTGAGGCCTAAATCCGTCCACTATCTGCATTATGTTGATTTTGAATTGCATGGTGATGTATGAACCACATTTATCTCATTTTCTGCTTGTATATATATGTATGTATATATAATTCCCAGCCTGAAAGAAAAGGGGGTAAAAAAAACTCGGGCACTTCCCTTCCATTCTTTAACTTCTGATGATGAGATCAGAAACAAAGAATGAAGGATATTAGATATTCATCTAATATCGTGGCCAATCAGATCTCCATGGTGACGATTCTTGTTTATATTGTGTCAATTTTGTTTGCAAGCTACGGCACAGAAGCATATATTGGAATGAATTGGGGGAGGCAAAGCGCACAGAGGCTGGTTCCTTCACAGGTGGTGGATTTGCTTTTGCAGAACGGAATTCGAAATGCAGGAATCTATACCTCCGAGGATGATGTTTTGGAGGCTTTTGTTGATAGTGGGATTAACCTCACCATTTCTTTACATAAAGTCACCGGCTTCGCTGACATGTCTTCAGCCAGAAATTGGGTCCTGCTGAAATCTAAATCTCTCTTACATTCTAATATAAGGTATGGAGAAATAGAGAGAGAGAGAGAGAGAGAGAGAGAGAGAGAGAGAGAGAGAGAGAGAGAGAGAGAGAGAGTTTTATTGGATGTTTATTTTACATCTCGTGTTTCATTATATGACAGGCAAATCACCATCGGAAGCAACCCGTTCATTCAGGGACTGAAGGATAGGTCCATCCTTCTAAACGCATTCACGTCGATGAAGAATTTGCAAGACGCTCTGCAAGAGGCTGGACATGATCACGTCGCGACAAACTTGTTGAATAATATAGATATGATGAAACCCAACATAACGAGACCGTCCGCCGCCGAGTTCCGCGACGAGATCAAGTGGCGGGTGACTCTGCTCGTCCGACACCTACGAGCTCACAACGCCCCGTTCCTAGTCGAGATGTTTTCAATCCTTGACGCGAGGCGCAACAACTTCAACCTCAGCTTCGCGTTCATGGACAACAGGTCGCCCAGAGATGCCGTGAAGGATGTGAACGGGGCCATGTACACAAACGTGTTTGAGTTCACGTATGACTGTTTCGTCTGGGCGTTGATCAAGATGAACGCTTCGGACATCAGAATCGTCGTGTCCCAAGCCGGCTGGCCGACTGATGGGCATGCGGGGGACACTGCGGCCAACGCGGAGCGCTACTTCAAGCACTTGCTCCCGCTGGTGGCCAGCAACAAGGGCACCCCAATGCGGCCCGGGGCGCCCATCGACATCCACGTGCATGCCTTGGCAGACGAGACGAAGATGACGTACGCAGACCCGTTCACGCGCCATTGGGGCGTGTACCGGTCCAACGGGCAGCCCAAGTACAGAATCGATCTGTCGGGCCGCGGCCGTAACATCTACCCGGCGACGATTGAGGGGATCATGCGGATGCCTAACCGGTGGTGCGTGTTCAACGGTAACAAGACAGATATGTACTATGTGAAGTCTGAGTTGGAGAAGGCATGCCAAGAAGGTGATTGCAGTAGCACCACTGTGGGGGGGTCTTGCAGTGGGCTGAGTTTCGATCAGAACGTCTCGTATGCGTTCAACATGTTGTTCCAGTTCAGGTTTCAGAAGGAGAAGGCCTGTGATTTTGGCGGCTTGGGAAAGGTGGCGGTCACGGATCCCTCGACGGGGGACTGTGTGTTCCCCATTGAGGTCGTCAAAGGGCAGCAACTGAATTTTTACATTAGTTAGAGGAGAAGAGAGAGGTGGCCTAGTGGTGGAGTGGTCGTGCATGCTTTTGGCGTATGTTCAATTTTGGAGACATCGATCGTTTTGGGGATGATTTTGACTGTCGCTTCATTTTCCTGTGAGGAGGGTAAAAGATCCTATTGTTATGTGGGATTTAATGGTGGGATATACTCAGTGACGGATCCAGAAATTTTTCATTGTGGGGGCACGAATACTATATACGAGAAGAATTACTTCGCATAATATTTGAAGTCAAAATCTTTGAGTTTTCATTAACTATAATATTTGCATGATTGACTTTAACACTATCAAAAACTTATTTCTCAATAATAAATGTTAGTTCCAATGCTCTTTTATAAAATCTTTCTTAGCTACAAAATTATTCAAATAAATGTCATATCTTTCTAATTTTCTAGCTACAATTACATACATACAAAAATCTTTTGAAAAACCAACTTACAAATTTAATACACATAATTCAATCTCTTGTTCCTTAAAATCGAAATCATGTAATTTCAATAACATAAATCAAGATCATATAATCAAATTCAAAACCCGGAAATTGAGATGGAATGAGATAGAAGCTTTGAAATTGTATAAAATTCTTTGATGATAGATGGAGAAGTTCTATCGAGATATTGTATTCATATTGTTCAGATATTGGGGGGATAAGTGAAGTAGGGACGGTATAAATTTGTGGAATTGAGGTTTAAGTTTTGAATATATGTTATATAAATTAATAAAATATTATACAAATATATAAACATATATATACTTAATAATTTTTTTTCATTTTATTGTGGGGGCACGTGCCCCCCCCCCCCCATAGGAAGGGTGCGTCCGTCCCTGGATATACTGAGGGTCGGGTCGTATCATGCGAGCTTTGTTTCTTCTTTTCAACTGAAAAGAAACTCGTACGTGTATTCAGTATTCAATGTATATACAGAGTCAGCCTGCAAGCAAATTCTTGTGATAGTATATATTATGTATAAACAAGAATATAGTGCATACACACACGTATTTATTGAAAATACTAAATTGTCTGTGCTCACTA
Organism: Schizonepeta tenuifolia; assembly: GCA_029490685.1. Lineage (NCBI taxonomy): Eukaryota > Viridiplantae > Streptophyta > Magnoliopsida > Lamiales > Lamiaceae > Schizonepeta > Schizonepeta tenuifolia. The sequence continues at coordinate 5,561 of JANLIY010000799.1, forward strand.
ATTTTCTTTTTTATACACATACTCTATGTTTATGCTTCTAATGCTTGTACATCTTTTTTTTCTTATTCTGTGCTGCAACTATGCATGGATCGTGGCAGAGGTGGGATGAGATGCAGACGGCGGAGAGGGAGAGGGAGAGGGAGAGGGAGAGGGAGCGGGAGAGGGAGAGGGGAAGAGAGAGAGATAGAGAGAGTGAGAGAGGAGGGAGGGGAAGTTGCAGGGGAGGGAGAGAGGTTGAGATGAGATGAAGGGGAGAGAGTTAGGTGCAATTTCATTTTTTTTCTTTCTAATAATCAGGATGACGTCACTGTGATTGCCGTGTCAGATTTCCTTTGTCATGTCATGTTTTATTTCTCGTTTAATTTCTCATTAGGGTGATGGAAAATTTTTCATTGAAAAATGATAGTAGATAAGAAAAGGTGATAAAATATTAATATTTTTATCCTTTTCTTATCTCATATTTACAAGGTTGGAAAAGAGAAATATCACATGGTGCCCCAACTCCTCCTCATTTTATGTCTTTTGTTCATTGGAAAATATTTTCACACCAATAACCAAAGAAAATATTATTCAACATTGGAGAAAAACGGATGGAAAAGGGGCTGCCCGGAAAAGTTATCCACCCTGCCCGGAGAAAATTTTCTATCAAAGTAAACATATAAAAAAGATAGAAAATGAGAAAAAATATTCATTTTCCATCCTTTTCCATCAAAGTAAACATACCCTCATGGAAACAACCCAGATAAAATCGAAGTTCATTTATTTCAGATCCATAATTTTAATTGGAATGCAAAAAAATACTAAAAATAAAAAAGGAAACTTCCAAAGTTAGTGTATGTATATACTACTACTTCTATTTTAAAATTGGAACATTAACAAGTCACGATACAATTTTCTCGCACTTTACCGATAGCGGGAATTTTCTTTTGATAATTCTTTGATTTGTTTGTCGAAGTTAATTTTTTTTAAAGGAATAAAGAAATTGAAGTTGATCGTTAAGGATTCAAACTAAATTTTGAAAACAAGATAATGAAAAGTGATGAATCTATATACGTGCAACTCGGATCCTCTACTTCCTATGGTGCATCGATCATCCTCTATTTCATTCGTCGGATTTTGACATTTGGCGATTTGAAGATAATTATATACCCTATTTGGGTGGAATAAATCACCGGCAATGTCACATGTAGTTCAACCAATGGAAAGAGTAGATACATTGATTAAAAATTAGTTCAGATTCCAATCTAGCTTGTCCAATAACTTTATGCGTGCCACCAAGAAAAATATTATATAAAATTAAATAAAAAATAACAGGCTAAAAATTTAAAATACGAAATTTATATTTATTACTAAAAATTAAATGAAAATTACATACCATAATAATTATAAATTATAAACTAAAAACAAAAAATACGAAAAATTAATTATAAACCCTCATGAAATATAAGAACTATAAATTAATAATTATAAATATTCGAAGAACGAGTTACCAAAATGGGATAGATTGGGTGAAATTTTCATGCAAGGATGCTACGTATTTCGAAACCCTTTTGCAATTAAGAGAAGATTTATCCGTAAATATTAATGGACTTCCTAATATAGCTTTGTAAAATATTTTTCTTGTTATAAAGTGGAATTCAATCCAAAAATATGACATTATTTTCGTGAGGTCTATCTGTCTTCTTCCCATACTACGACAATTGGATATAGGATTAATGGCTCTCTCTCACCCGCGCTCTCTCTCTATCTCTCTCTCTCATCGACATGCATCTCTTTCCTTTCTCTCCATCCTAGATGGGCAAAATGAACATCTATCAGGTGAATCCTCCTGCCCTAGGCAAAGATATCATCATCTCATGATCAGTAATCCTAGCTAGCTAGCTAGGGTTACAAAACCTAATTTCGAAATTAGGCAGATTGATCGATACCATCCCATTATATTAGCTAGGGTTGCAATGGGCTCAACGAGGACAGGAGGGATGAGGAAAATCCCCATTGCATTCATGGCGGCAGCCTTGTTTGCAAGCTACTGCACGGAAGCATTCATCGGATGAACTGGGGAAGGCAGAGCGCGCAGAGATTGGTTCCATCGCAGGTGGTGGATCTCATGCTCCAAAATGGGATTCGAAACGTAGAGAATCTACACCACTCAATTGATATATGCAAGCCTTCCAGGCAGCGGCGTTAATCTCACCATCTCCTTCTTCAAACCAAACCATGCTCATGATCAAAAAAACGCTTCAGATTGGGTCCAATGGAAGTACCCTAATCCTCGTTACTTCCGACGTAAGGTAATAGTTAATTTATTTAGAAATGAAATACCAGACGAGACGTGACATACATATACATATATAATTAATATAGCCAATAACAAAAAGAAAACTTATAGTATAATTCATTTAATTAATATGTTTAAAATCAAAATTGTGTACTTGTATTAATTAATTAATTATTTTGGTAGTACGATGATACTCGGAAGCATATCGTGTTCGACAAGGAGCTCCGGGCATTCCCGTCCATTGATTACTCGATGAGATCGTTGAATTATTTGCAGACAGCTCTCAACCAAGCAGATTAGGATCTCGCATGAAGGCAAACTTCATTCATTACTCCGGCATACTAGTAATCGGCAGGAGCAGGAAACCGTCGGAGGCGGAGTTCCGCCCCGACATCATATATAAGATGGTGGAGTTTCTGCAGTTCCTCCGCCAAAACGACGCCCCCTTTCTGCTCGAAATATTTCCGATCCTCGACCTCGGAGGAGTTCGGGTTCGACCCCCAGCTTCGCCTTCGAGACGGCACATCTAACCTAGTTATACACGACGTCAACGACGCCGACTACACAAACATGTTTCACTGGAGTATGACTGCTTCGTGTGGGCCCTTGAGAAGCTCAACGCCTCCGACATCAAGATCGTCGTCAGCGCTATTGGGTGGCCCACTGACGGATACCCTGGCTCCAGTGCCGCCAACGCCGAGCGCTTCTATAAGTACCTTCTGCCAATGGTGACGAGCAACAAGGGCACCCCGAAGCGGCCGGGGACCCCCATTGATGTGTATATCAGCACCCCACAGATGAGCCTAAGATGTCCTTTATAAGACCTTTCACGCGCCACTGGGGCATTTACAGGTAAACGAGTTGAGTCGAGTCAAATATATATTCTGATATAGCGGCTAAAAAAACAAAAGAAAAAAAATAGCGGTTGATATTAAATTTACTGCTGCTATATTTTTTGTGATTGACAAAAATTATTATCATTGTGACAAAATCCATATCATCACTCATATATATTGTCAACACTAAAAACAGTAAACTGCTTGTAGTGAAATATATATCCGAATTACTTAATGAATTACTTATTTTCGTCAAAAAGAAATTAATTATTGAACCATTTGATATGCAGGTCGAATGGGTGAAGCCCAAGTACAAGATCGATCTGTCGGGGCAAAGGGCGGGATGTTTATCCGACGAAGGTGAAGGGGATAATGCGCATGCCCGACCGGTTGTGTGTGTTCAAGCGGCGACACGAGGGATATGAAGAAGGTGAATCGGAATGGTTGAACGTGCCTGCGCCCAAGGCGACTGGCACAACCCTAGCTCCGGGGGCCTCGTGCAGCAAGCTTAGTGTTGAGAAGAATGTGTCGTATGCCTTCAACGTTTTCTTTCAGACTAGCTTTCAAGATTCGGATGAATGTGATTTTGAGGGATGGCATACGTCACTGATGAAGATCCATCGACGGGGAGTGCGTGTTCCCGTGGAGGTGGCCAGAGGTCAGCAACTCATCAATTTGAGTCGGTCGGCTGAGAAGGGCCCAATGGAAGGCCTTATCGTGTCGTGTTGGTGCTCATGTTCGTGCTTTCCATTTTGTTCGAGCCGAAGTCGATGAGTTTTTGGGGTATTATCGATGTAGATTTCCAACTTAATTATCTATGCGTATTATCTGTTACGTGGTGGAATATACAAAATGAAAATACTAAATTGGTGGACCACTAGATTTCACAGTTACATATATATATGTCGACTCTACTCGATTAAACCCGTTATATTATATATTTGTAAGGAGGAAGGGGATAATAGCAATTATCTAGATAAAAACTACAAAATATAGCAATAACTTTAAAATATATAAAATATAATAATTTTATACTCTTTACCCTTCTAATGGTTTAACATAAAGTGGAATTTTTATGTGATTCCATATTTTTAATTTTGTGATTCCACATTTTTAATTTTGTAGTTTTACTTAATGATAATTTTTTTATGTGATTCAACATTTTTAATTTTGTGATTTTACTTAAAGATAAATTTTTATGTGATTCCACATTTTTAATTTTGTGGTTTTATGGTGTGTGGAAAAAAAGACGTGGGGTACATGGTTAAAATTAAAAAATGATTAACAATAAAAAATCATTTAATATAAGAAGTAAGGGTATATTGGACCACAATTGCTAGATTTAATATGTATTATATTAGTTGCTAGAATTAGTATAAAAAATCTAAAGAATTGCTAGAATAGTGCATTTTCCCTATTGGTAATGTAGAAAAATTGATAAATCATGCAGTGAACAAATTGATTGTGTATATTAGACTTTAATGAAGGTATAATCAGTTATTTACACAATTAATAAATAAATTTAATTTGATTAATTAATTAATTGGACAAATAAATAATTTTATATTTATTGAAAATTTTAATGTTTTTACTAATACAATATCCTCTCGTTTTGTTTACACGTGCAAACTATTTTGTAGCAGTAATTCAACATGTGAAATCATGCATGCGTATATTAGAAACTCTCTATTTAATGTCATACTACATCTTAATTTTAATTATCTGGCTCTGGAACGATCAAACTGCATGGTGCAGTTGGTCAATCCTAAGCGTTGACGTTTTTAATTTTTTTTATTAATTAATATAAACAACCTCTATTTTGCAGTTAATTCGATACGGATTTGAGTAACTACGGTAATAGAGTACATGCAATTAATTTGAAAAATTGCAATATATTTGAAAATTACATTGCTTTAGAAGATTAATAATTATATTAAACATGCAAATGAAATAAGATTACAAATAGATGAGTGCATAAATAATCCTAGTAGGATTAGAATTTAGAATCGAAGAGTAGGATTAAGCGTCTAATAATTAAATAGGTACAATCTATTACTATGTGAAAGCTAAATAATCTTGCCTACCATTCCCGCCTAAAACTAATGACTCTTGGTCTGCCTTAATTAAATAATAATGGTTATGACTCTTCATATTCCAATACTGCCTTTTCATTACATTTACAATCTGCCAATTGCCTTTTAGCTTACAATGCGCGCCCGTTCATTTTCCAACGTCTGCACTACCAATAAGTCTATGTATGTTGTTCTAGATCTCATTCACATCTTCGGTTTTTAAGGTATACATTTTTTTCTTCCTTATGTTGTTTACCTTTTCTTCTTTCTTTCAAACTTTTATTTTCTTGCTTCGATTGTGATGTTTTGTTTTCTATGAATGGGTTTTCCACTTACTGCTTCAATTCGTGTACATTAGATTATATCATATCAAGCTCAAGTACTAGAAGTACTAGGATTTTTGTTGTTGCCTCTTGGATACGATATCAGCAATTACAAAATCTACGAAGTGTATCGATCTACCGACATTATTGAAAATGCTTGGATTTGAGTAACTACGGTAATAGAGTACATGCAATTAATTTGAAAAATTGCAATATATTTGAAAATTACATTGCTTTAGAAGATTAATAATTAATATTAAACATGCAAATGAAATAAGATTACTCAATTTGCGTTTGGAAGCAGCACATACACAGTAATTTTTATGGTTGTGCTATAGAAGAATGCATATAGTTATGTAAGTTGTTTCCAAGCCTGATGTGTTTGCATATTTTTTGATTTTCAGAAGAAATGATACACATAGAAGATGAGGAAGAAAGAAAAATGATGAACTTGCGAAGAAGACTGACAACAAAGCGGCTGATTAGTTTAGTTTTTAGGGTTAACACACTTTATACTATGTGGCTTTATTTGTTGGGCTACTGTAATGGGTTGTGGTTAAAGTAAGACTAAATTAATTAGATAGGCAAAATTAAGACTAAACTATTTTTTTTTTTCCTTCAAATTACTACATCTTATATGTTTTGTTGAAATGAATTTTAATATTTATATTACAATTTTATATTGAAAATGTATAGAAATTATTGCAAAAGTCTAAAAATTAATACAATGAGATAAATAATATAGTGAATATTTTTTTAGTTTTATTTTTGAGTTTGTTGGTTGGAGCGAGATCAGTGTTGATTAGATAGAAATTGCAACTGAGATTCAATTTGGTGTTACATACTCCCTCCGTCGACGAAATGGTTGTCACATTGTGGACGATACGGGTTTTAAGAAAATGATAGGTAGTAGTGAATTATAGTGAGTATTGTTGTGAGTGGAGTAAGGGTCCCACAATAAAAGTGAGTGGAGTAGCAAAAGTGGCAACCGTTTCATGGACAAACTTAAGTAGCAAAAGTGACAACCATTTCGTGGACGGAGGAAATATGTGTATCCAAAATACTCTAATCACATAATCAAATAAGTGTGATGTTATAAATAGACAAAAATATACTCCATCTGTTAACGAAATCATTGTCATTTTTGTCATTTAAGTCCGTCCACGAAATGATTGTCACTTTAATTTATAGTAGTAGCGCCCACATAATATATTATATTTAACCTTATATTTCCCACTACTTCACTCACATTTATTGTGGGACCCTAATTCCACTCACAACAATACCCACTATTATTCACTACTACCTATCATTTTCTTAAAACTCGTGTTGTCCATAATGTGACAACCATTTCGTGGACGGAGGGAGTAGAGAATAACTTTCTGATGTTATCAAATGGATTATTATTATTATTATTATTATTAGAACTTCGCATAGTAAGAAGAATAACACAAAACATAAAAATTTCAAGAAAGTGCTAATAAAGAGATTTGTTTTTTTCACCATAAATTATCTTGTTGCATGCTGCAAAAATTTGCAAGACAGTTCCTCAATATTCATCAATATATTTTACCTCTAGCTCTTTTACACTTTAATCATCTTGTGTCAAATGGTAACGAGTCGTTATTAATGTGACAGAGAACATGTTTTTACAAAATAAAGTAAACACCAACCGTGTAATTACACCGCGAAGCGCGGGTGTAAAACTAATATCATTGAAAAACACAAACCCTGGCCCGTCAAATCTTTCTATATTAGCTAATTGTTGTTGAATATTTTCTCTCACGAATGTTTCTTATTCTCTACCTACTTTCTCTCTCCGTCAGAAACCAAGGGAACCAACACTGATTTTGTTAGTTATCTAATTCACTAAGTTGTCACCTCTTTCCCGCCTCAAAGATTAGGTGGGGGTGTAAAGCTTGTGTGATTCCCTACCACTCCGAGTATACATACATATATATGTGTGTTATACCATCAAAGGCATCAACACCACACTAGCTACTCAACCATCAACTCCTACAGACAATCGGTAAGTTTTTTATTTTTTTATTTTTATTTATTTATTATTTTTTTTTGAGGAACAACGACCAGTGTCTAAGTCATAACTGTTCGCATTAATATTCGCGATCATTCTGCGGATGTTGGTGCTATTGATGTGTTCTAGGCCAACTGTGTCCCATCTCATGCATGGTCGTGCAGACTGTTCATGAGAAAGACCATGTTTCGGCCTATACCTCATCTCCCAGGTGGGAGCTCCACGTCTTTGAAACCAAATCTATGACCATCTATGAATAAAGAGTACGAATAATCAAGAGAGGAGGAGTGATATTGCCAAATGCCACCTTAGATTACAATGTTTGTCATGCAACATAATATGTACTAGCCAAATTCATGACTTTGGAAAATTATACCCTTATTCATCCAAAAATATAAAACTCATTTTATTTACCATTTTGAAATAAAAAACCGTAATCCACTTTCTATCTATCAACAAAATTCTCTCTGCAACTCTCCACCCCCTCAATACTCAACCCTACCACCTCCTCTCCTCTGCCACCGCTATTTCTGCAGTCGCGCCACCTCCAAACTACCATGGAGCTCGTAATGTTCTCAACAGAACCAAGGTTCGAGATCTTCCCTACTCTCTTTCTCGATTTTATTTCTCTTTCTCCATCTTTCTCTCTCTAGAACCCAGCCACTGCCTCCTCCTCCGCCGCCATCGTCGTCACTGCTGCCCCCCAAACCACCACCAAGCTCGTAATATTCTCGACAGAACTAATGTTCGATATTTTCCATACTCTCTTTCTCAATTTTATTTCTCTTTCTCCATCTTTATCTCTCTAGAAAAATCTTAGATCTAGCAGGAAATAATGTTATTTTCGTATTTGTTTTTGATGATTTACAAGTGTTCATATGATTTCCGGTGATTCACAGTATATTTGGGGTGATCTCCGGTCGATTTGGATGTATTGGTGTTTTACGATTTTTTTCTCAGATATGTTACCCATGTTACGAAATTTGAATTTTGTATTGAATATTCTGTTACTATTTTATATTTTCGTAACATATTTGTGGCAATTTGAAATTTTTATGTTGGAAATTTGATATTATACATGTTACGAATTTCGTAATTCGTATTGAAGATTTTGTATTCATGTTACGATTTTTCATCATTCGTATCGTCATGTGATGCTTGTTGTGTTTCTTTGTGAGATTTAGTTACACTATAAATTCTGCTGTTACGAATTTCATAGCTGGTGTTACGAATTTTGTAATTCGTTACTAACTCTGCAATGTGAGAAATGTATATCAAATTACAAAATTTGAATTTCGTATTGAAGATATGCTATTCATGTTATGATTTTTCATCATTTGTATCATCATGTGATGTTTGTTGTGTTTCTTTGTGAGATTTAGTTGCACTGTAAATTCTGATGTTACGAATTTCGTAATTCGTTATATTTGTTACGAATTTCGTAGCTGGTGTTACAAATTTTGTAATTCGTAACTAACTTTGCAATGTGAGAAGTGTATATTAAATTTCGTAACATATTTGTGCTGATTTCAAAATTTCATATTGAAGATATGCTATTCATGTTACGATTTTTCATCATTCGTATCGTTATGTGATGCTTGTTGTGTTTATTTGTGAGATTTAGGTACACTGTAAATTCTGTTGTTACGAATTTCATAATTTCATAACATTTGTGAGTTGTATACCTTTTATATGTGTTATAACACCTATTACAAAATTATGATTTCGTACCGTTGTTTCCAATTTCGTAACATGGGTTACATGTTCTGAATTATTGATTTGGTTTTATTGTTTGTTTATTGTAGAACAAATGGATTTTTAAAAGAAAGAATCTTGCATCCGTCGCTGCAGAAAGAGAATGAAGGAAGAAGAGGAAAAAAGAGAAACAAATAGCAGAAGCAGAAGAAGAAGAAGAAGAAGAAGAAGAAGAAGAAGAAGAAGAAGAAGAAAAACTGTCGAGGAAGAAGAAGCAAAAGAAAAAAAACGAAGAAGAAACCAGAGGAAGAAAGTGACGCCAACGCTTCTGAAGACAGTGCCGCCACTGACGTCGGCGAAACAAACGAGGAAGAAGATACAATTTTTGGTTGAATTGATAGGTGAATTAATACGAATCTTGTTATTGTCGCTTGATTTTTTCCTCAGATTTGTCCCCATCTTACGAAAATAGGAATTGCGTATTGAATATTCTGTTACGATTTTATATTTTTGTAATGTGATTTTCATAATAAGGTTATAACTATGTTACGATTTTAGATTTTCATATTGAAGATTTTCTATCCATGTTACGAATTTCGAAATTCGTATCGTCATTTAGTAACACCATTTATTCTGCTGTTACGAATTTCATAATTCGTAACATTTGTCACGAATTTGTAATTCGTAACTAATTCTGCTGTGTGAGACATGGATATGAAGTTACGAATTGTCAATTTTGTAACACGTTTGTTACGATTTTAGATTTTTGTATTGACGATTTTGTATTCATGTTACGAATTTCGTAATTCGTATCGTCATTTGATGATTCTTGCGTTCTTTTGTGAGATTTAGTAACTCGTTTATTTTGTTGTTACGAATTTCGTAACACGTTTGTGCCTTGTCCATATTAAGTTATGATTTCTAATTTCATAACATTTTGTGGGTTGTATACTTTTTACATGTGTTATAATCGTTGCTACAAATTATATTTTCGTAACATCATTTCGCATTACTATGCCTTGATTCCGTGTTAAGATTTTGTCATTTCGTATTACTATGCCTTGATTCTTTGTTACGATTTTGGCATTTCCTATCACTATGCCTTGACTTCCTGTTAAGATTTTCGCATTTCGTTTCTTTATGCCTTGATTTTCTATTACGATTTTGCCATTTCGTATCACTATGCCTTGATTTTCTGTTAAGATTTTATCATTTCGTATCACTTCCATGTTACGAATTTGACATTTCGTATCAATATACCTTGTTTCTCTGTTACGAATTTATGATTTCCTATCACTTTGTTATAATTTCATGTTACGATTTTATGAATTCGTATTAGTTTGTCATGATTCAATGTTACTAATTCAATATTTTGTTTCAATTTGCCTTGTTGGTCATATGCATCTCATTAAATGCATACATGCTATGGTCTTTTCAATTGCACCTCAAGTTTACTAAAAAATTGTTGAAAGGTTATACCCATTGGAGGAAAGGGAATATACTGCTTTCTCCCACCCACATATATATTCTCATCCCACTGTCCTCCATGCACAACAATTAAACAAGATGGACTCATCTGCAAAAAAGGAGTAAGATTTTAAATTCGTAACAAATCTTCTTGTTATGAAAACAATAAATCGTAACACAAAAAACAAAATCGTAACACGACACTTTATGATAATGCAGTTACGAAAACAACAAATCGTAACACAAAACAAAATCGTAACAATTAGAAAATCCATAACACCACACTACATGATAAAGCAGTGACGAAAACGACAAATCGTAACACAAACTAAAAATCATAACAATCGTCTTGTTACGAAAATAAAAAATTGCAACATTAAAACAAAATCGTTACAATTACAAAATTGTAACACCACACTACATAATAAAGCAGTTACAAAAATAAAAAATTGTAACATAAACACAAAAAATGTAACAAATACATTCGTTACGAAATACATATTTCGTAAGAGGCCGCAACGAAAATCCCACTGTCATCCCACTGTCCTCCATGCATAGAAATATACTTCTTTCTCCCACTCACATATATATTGTCATCCCACTGTTCTCCATGCACAACAATTAAACAAGATGGACTCATCTGCATAAAAGAGTAAGATATGATAACACAGTTACGAAATATTATATTCGTACAATATCGTAACGCAGTTACAAAATATTAAATTCTCACTGCACACAGGATACACCATTGTAATGCAGTTACGAAATATTAAAATCGTAACAACTACAAAATCATAACACAATACTATATCCTAACATAGTTACGAAATCTAAAAATCGTAACAACTACAATATTGTAAATTCGTAACGAAAGTAATAAGATCGTAACAACTGCAAAATCGTAACACTACACTACATGATAACGCAGTTACGAAAACAATAAATCATAACAAATCGCAAAACAGTACAAAATCGTAAAAAATTGCAAAACACAGAGAAAACACAACAAAACAGTGAAACACAGATCTGAAAAACCTCAGCAACCAATCCATCAATTAAATTAAAAAGCTACAAAATACAAAATAATACCTTGAAGTCGACTTCAAGTCGTGTAATCGGAGAAGAAAAATCGACTGCGACGAGAAAGAAGAGTGACAACAGGAAGAAAAGAGAAAAGAGGAAGAGGAGCGAGAGAGAGGAGAATGACGACGATGAGGAAGATGAGCGACAATGGGAAGAAACGAGAAAAGAGGAAGAGGAATGAGGGAGAGGGCGACGGGTTTGAGCAGGAAGAAAAGAGAAGAAAAAAAGATTGGAACAAAAAGAAAGAAGAAAAAAAATGCAGAAACAGAAGAAAGAAGAAAGAAAGACGAAAGAGAAAGAGAGGAGAAACAGGAAAAGAAGGAGAAAAGGATGAGAGAAAAAAGGAGAAAAAGTTAAAAGTAAGGGTAAAATCGTCCCAAATCACTCAAATTGGCTAAAATTTGACGATATTAAGTTCCTTGACAAACATTGTACTTCACCTAATTAAAGTGTCTATATAGATAGATTACCTCAATAACCAAATGGGTAGTGATATTTGAACGCATCATGACCGACCATGTAAGTTAAAATGGTAATATAGGTTTTGAAAATAGAAATATATGAATCATATGTACTCCCTCCGTCCAGTTCAATAAGTCTCATTTGGGATGGGCACAAAGATTAAGAAAAAGAGTGTTAGATGATAAAAGTGTGATTAATGTAGTATTTTATTGTTGATGTTAAAGTGAGTTGAGTGGAAAAACACTGTACAATAATGTAAACAACACTATTCACGTTTGAGTGTGACATAAAGTGAGTTTTAGTGTATTAATATTTGTCAAATAATTAGGAAATGAGATTTATTGAGTGGAACACCCGAAATGACAAAATGAGACTTATTGAACGGAACAGAGGGAGTACAATTTATTTTGATTTTGAAAAGATTTTTTATTTGGATTTTACTTTATCCCAATTTTCTGAATTTAATGTTGTTTTGGGTGTATTAATTATTTTATGTAATCTATTAATTATAATTTTGGAAAACTTGGGTGCGTGGTTTCATCAGTTAATCTTGTGAGTTCATATGTACAAATCAATATCTACTATGTCTTCCATCCACAAAATGATTGCCATATTCTGGACTAACGGGTTTTAAGAAATAGTACTCTCTCCATCTCACGAAAAATGTCCTACTTGTGTTCGGCATGGAAATTAAGAAGAAATGATAAAGAACGTAAAAGTAATGTGAATAAATAATAAAGAATATAAAAGTGGTGTGAATAAATAATAAAAAATGTAACATCAGTGTGAATGCAAATGTAAAGCAGTGTGAATGCAATTAATTATTTCTCAATAAGGAAAGAAGACATTTTTCGTGAGACAGAGGGGGTAGGTAATAGTGAATTACAGTAAATATTATTGTGAGTGGAGTAAAGGTCCCACAATAAATGTGAATGGAGTAGCAAAGTGGCAACCATTTCGTGGACAAACTTAAATGGCAAAAGTGACAACCATTTCGTGGACGGAAGAAGCATAAAAGAGTTTCTTACAAATTTGGTTTGGCATCATATTTTATTATTATACAACTATTTTAATGGTAAATATAATTTACTAGTATTAAATTTATTATAAACATAATTAAGAAATTTGTAATTTTGTTCTATTATAGTAGCTCTTTTTTCTTATCATATACTCTCTCCGTCCACAATTTAAGTTCCTACTTACCCACTTTTTTTGTCCACAATTTAAGTCCCTACTTACTTTTTTTACAATTATAACCTCCTACTTTTTCTTTATTTACTATCATTTGTCATTGATGACCCCACCTCACAACAACTTTATTCTTACTTTTTGATCAATATCAGTATTGGTCAATGCCACTATTTTTTGTCATTATCCACTACCCCTACATTCTAACTTTTACCCCACTCAAAACAACTTTTCAGCTTTTTTTAATCTCCGTGCCGGAAGTAAAATGAGGACTTAAATTGTGGACGGAGGGAGTAGTATAGTATATATAATAGCGAAGTTTATGTTCACACTACATGACGCGTTCATGGATTCCACTTTATTTATGTTGATTCTCATATTTTGTGCATCATCATATATATTCTATATATATTCATATATTAATTGTACATCAAATGTGACTCTAAGTCTCTATCTCAATTTTCTAGCCTATTGTATATAAAATCACGCCACTATATAGAAGCGAGCTAGAGGCTTTTTAAGGATTGTAATTGTGGGGTATTCGACGATTAATGACACTTTTATGCAGGCCTACTATTTGAGGACATATATTAAGGAAATTAACACTCCGTAGGATAATTTCTGGCCCGATCGGGCTCAATCGCACGTGATCGAATTTTGAGCCCGAACGCCTAGGTGGCATGCCAAATCATCTCCACGTTGGCACCACCTAAAAGAAAAAAAATTAAACAGCTTCAGCACGCTCAAATTTCTGGAAAAAACCAAACACCCCCAATATTCCCGCTATGTACGAGCTTCACTTCGCCATCCCCACGGTCGGACCTATCCTCAACACCGTCAAAATCCATGCCCGAACCGTCGTATACCTCCGATACTGAACTCATATTAATCTCCTTCCCCCACCCAAAATCCGTTCCGTACAGCAGCAGCCCCATCCACCGCCCCGTCGCTCAATTTCTCCACCGCCTCGCGGATTTTACCCGCAGCGGCGCCGATGGAGTTTGACAGGAGGCTGTCGGATTTATTCCTCGCTTCCGCACAGATTACGGCGTTTCCGAAGTAGTTTTCGGGGAGCGGAGGCTTTAATCTGTTGTGGAAGTCGACGGCGGTGAAGAGAAACGCTCTCCTGCTCGGCAGCGTGGCCGCGCGCTTTGCTCGAGCACCGACATATGTGAGCGGCGACGGCCTCGAACCTGCTGTAGCCGCGACCGCCGCTGTTGAGGTTGGATTTACTGCGGAGCCTCTCGATTTGGTTCTTGCTGAGGTTGGGGAACGCGACGACGATCGGATTCTCCTGCGGCGCGGCGGCTTCAAGGTTTCGAATACTTTACGGTCCAGATACGGGTTCCCAGCCACGCCGCCGCGCTGTAGGAAGTTCTCCGCCTGCTGCTGGTGCTGCAGCTGCTGCGGCTACCATAGCTCGAAGCCTCTGTAAGACACAGATCTGGAAACGTGGGATACGATGAGAGAGAAAGTGGGATTGAAGGTGGGAGAGAAAGTGGGAGAAGCGGAGAGAGAAAGCTTAGGCGGATTGAAGGTTGTTTAGGCTGAGGCGGCTGGCGGCGGTGAGGCGGCGGAGGTGGAAGTGGAGATAGGCGAGTATGCAGCGGAGAAGAGAAGGAGAGAGAGAGAGAGAGAGAGAGAGAGAGAGAGAGAGAGAGAGAGAGGAAGTGGAGATGGTTTTTTTTTTTGATTTATAGGTGGGCCGACGTGATATGAGTTGGCATGCCACCTAGGCGTTTGGGCTCAAAAATTCGATCACGTGCGATTGAGCTGATCGGGCCAGAAATTATCCTACGAAGTGTTAATTTCCTTAATATATTTCTCAAATAGTAGGCCTGCATAAAAGTGTCCTTAATCGTCGAATACCCCATAGTTAAAGTCCTTAAAAGTCTCTAACTCTATAAAAGCAAAATTAGATCGTACGGATTTTATAATAATACTTTTTTTTTAACAAAAAGTTTTTTTCTTTCTATTTTCTTAATATATCTTCTATCCCACCTTGATTCTAATCACACTTCATCCATTATAAATCCTATATAAATACTATCAATATATGTATTCTCATCCAACAATTTCTTTGCATATTCTAACAAATGAATTAGTTAGGAAAGGTACGGATGGTAAAGTCTGTTTTTAGTTAATATTTACTTTGCAGTGTTTATATTTCTATCGAGTATTCGAGTTGAGAACGAAAACATGTAGAAAAATTCTAAGCATGATTACTTGGTTAGATTTGGAAGATATATATTGTTGGGAAATTTAGTAAAGTTTTGATTGATTCCAAAACCAACTGACCCCAACTGAGTAGATGTTGTCATATCCTAATGTTAGTATTTAGGCTCGCTGTTTGAGCAATGTTCAGATTTTATCTTTGCAGGACTCCAGCTGAAGACGGTAACATGACTATACTCGGATAGAACTACAGATGGAAACTCGGATGTGGAACATCAGAGTTGCATGACTCAATCTGATAAATCGACAACATGAAGTTCAAGGCAGCTGAGGGTTCAACTGCTCCTCTTCAGACAGAATGTCAGATGAAGGTAGCGATCAGATGGAACATCAGCTGAGGACCACTCGGATGAAGATCAAACGTCTCAACCAACTATCCAATGTTGAAAGTCAAAGGTTGAAATTTGAATTTCAAATAGGAAGTCACGTGAAGGTTTGACGTTCTGTCATTATCTCATTTGGCCCAACACAAGGTTGTCTCAGAAGTAAAGTAGAAGTTCACAGTTGCCAAATCGGGAAAATCTGCAGAGATGAGAGACAAGCCATCGCTTTCACAGAACAGAGATCAACGGCTATTCCAACGACTAGTTGATCCTCACCGCCTATAAATAGAGGCATTCATTCATTCATCAAGATAGAAGAGACAAAAGAGCGAAAGAACGACGATATACTGCGCACAAGCTAAACTGCAATTATTCTCCTTCTAAGAACATCACCAGCTGAGAATTTATAGAGAGTTAGAATCTGTCTTGGTATTTTCCATCTTAGTTTGAGTCTTCATTTGTTCAAGCTTAGATCCTAGCTCACTTCTTTGTTAGAGCTAGTAGTTGGAAAACCCACCCTTATACACATCCCAAAAAAAAAAAAAGTTGTTAGGATCCTGCTCTTCCCGAAATTGTGTAGAAAGATTGATAAGTACCCGCAAACTTATCTGTACGGTTGCAAAGCCCGCGTAAGCTTTGTGGTAGCTCTCCTAAAGAATTTGGACTGAGTTGTGTGGACTCACAAATCTTTGTGGACGTAGGAGTTCTTTCCGAACCACGTAATTCCTTTGTGCTTTTGTGTTTTCTGTTCAGTTACTTTCTGCATATCTAACTGTCCAACTAACCAGCACTCAAAACTGCATCTTTACATTTCAACTGATTTGGTTGTTGACCTGATTGACCTTGCATCTGAGCGTGAGTTGTTTTATACGAGTTGTTTTTGTATCCACCACTTTCCGCACAGCATCACTCTTCCAGCTGAGCTTTCTTACTCAGTTGTGATTCCAGCTGAGTCTTCTTACTCAGTTGTGGTATTTTTCGGGGGTTATTTTTAAAATTCCTATCTGGTGTATTCCCCCCCCCCCTATACACCAGAACTCGTATCGGGACCATCATATACATTATGGATGAATACCTAACTCATTGTCAAACCTAACTATAAATTTAGAAACGTCAAATAAAACTAAATTCCTAAGTTTGTATTCCCACTTTGTGGCACATCCATGGTTCTTCATTCCAATTTATCTTAGAGGCAAAACTCAAAATAGTACTTTTCAAAGACAAAAGATGAATTATAGCCCCTTAAAAAAAAGCTTGAAATGGTCGTTTAACTTATTTCATGACATTTATACCCCTTACTTTACCTCAATTCCCTTCCTTCTCCCAAACTCTCACCTCTTCACCTCTTCATTTAATTTGTATCATACACGAAGTTTAATTTCTTGTA
>JANLIY010000008.1:1462500-1490000 GCA_029490685.1 Schizonepeta tenuifolia
CATCAACGCCAGCAAACCAACAAAAACTAGCTATGGTTGACAAATACGAAATGATCTATTAGATCCGAACACGATACGAAATGTACAAATACAAACATGATTGGAATTAGTCGTTAACTGGGCCGGCCAGGCTAGCCCGACTCGACTCAAGCCCGGGTGGAGCGGGCCGGACCTAAACCGAGCTTTCTTACAAAAAGCCCGCTTCACGCCCACGAAGAGCAAAGCCCGGAACGACCCGTTCTGGGCTAGAAAGTTAAGGAACAATAGGACATGTACCTCATGGCGGCTGCCAAATAATCGAAGTTGCTATTCATGTACTCCACTCTTTTGGAATCATAGAGGAAGTCAGTAACAGATGAATTTAGGTCGTACGCAAGTCCAACACCTGCTGAGGGACAATTCCTTCAAGATTATATATATATCCAAAAAGGAAGAAAAGAAAGATGATTGGTCTTGAATTAAACGACGAACCATTTTCTGTGATGAACATGGGTGTATTTTGTATCTATCCTTTATGTAGGTCACAATTTTCTCCATTCCTTGAGGGTACACATATAGCCAGTCTGTAGCTGTCTGGGCCGAGGATCAAACCATACTTGTAAGTTTATTTTATTTTATTTTTATCAACAACTGACATTAGTTTGTAGTTATTACATGGAAGTAATTTATTGTTGAACCAAATCCTAAAGAATCAAATAAACCAGTATATAGGTGAGATCAACCAGTGCATCACCCAACAATTAGAATAATAGAATATGTCATGCATATATGACAATATATATTTATTTGATCAATGTATAATTAATTAATTAATTTGGCATGCATGCACTTACGGATTCGCCGATAAGTTGGCCATCTCTTATAGCAGTACGCATACTGCGTCCTTCTGATACGAACACTCCAGGCGCCCCTGATTCGCAGTCGGAATATATGCAATCTTTGCTGTAGAAACTAGTGTAATGATTTATGCCGATAAAATCCAACTTACTATTTATCAACTTCTCACTATCTTTATCCGAAAATATAGGCAACATAGATCCTAGCAAATCACGCATTTCCTCGGGATATTGTCCGAATACTATAGGATCCAAAAACCTGAATAGTGGAGTAGAAGTTTAATGATAGTATTGTAGGAATAGAGATAGAGAAAAAAAAATATCATGGAGATGAAGAAACTGATTTTATTTCTGCTGAAGTGAATCTTACAGATTTCATCAAGGCTCCTATTTATACTAATCATTAGGCATGTGAAACATGAAGAAGTAAATGCATGCTTTTATTCTTTTCTAGATACATGCATTCAAAGATGCACTCATGATGCATGTTACTTGACTCTTCATATTCAAATTTTATTTATAATTTAGCCAACAATGCCTCCCGTAAATTGAATTTGCTCATGACTCCCAAAGCAGCATCATTTCTTGCAAAAGATGGTCCTCCAAGTGGTTTAGTGAAAATATCGGCGAGTTGCTCTTGGCTTGGACAATACTCGATATTAATTTCACCTTCATTAACGAGCTCCCTTAAGAAATGAAAACGAAGTCGGATGTGTTTCGTTCTTCCATGTAAAATAGGATCTTTAGAGACAGAAATAGCACAACTATTATCACAATATAGTGTTATCAGACCATGCTGCTTGAAATTCAAACTCTCAAGGATACCTCGCATCTACAAAGATTGACATCCGGCCGAAGACGCTGCGGTGTATTCTGCTTCGGTGGAAGAAAGAGCCACAATTGGCTGCTTTTTCGAGCTCCAAGAAATTGCTCCACTTCCAAGAGTAAATGCATAGCCAGAGGTACTTCGAGAATCATCAATGCTTCCGCCAAGATCGTTGTCAGAATATCCAACGAGTTTGATAGAAACACGTGCTTCATAGAAAATGCCATGATCAATTGTTCCCTTAACATACCTCAAAATTCTTTTTGCTGCCTCCCTATGATTTGAGTGAGGTTTCTCCACGAACCTATTGATCAAACTTACAACAAAGACAATATATGGTTTTGTGGTAGTCATGTACATCAAGTTTCCAACCAAGCTTCGAAACATGGTGGTGTTCACGAGTTTCCTTCACCATCTTGCTGACCTTCACTCCAGTAATACAAGGAGTTGAAACTGGATTTGAATTCTCCATATTGAATTTCTTTAGGATTTCTGCTGCATATTTTTCTTGAGAAATAAAAATTCCCGACGCCGTTTGCTGAACATTAATCCCAAGAAAATGACGCAACTCTCCTAGATCTGTCATCTCAAACACTTTCATCATAGAACTCTTAAACTCTGCCAGCATCTCCATATCATTTTCGGTGAAGGTAAGATCATCAAAATAAAGACTGACCACCATAAAACCACCCTTGTCGTTTCTTTTTATGTAAAAAGTGTGTTGATAAACATGGATTTTCACTTGTTTTTGGGTTTTAAAAATGTTTGTTTGTTGTGGAATTTCATGTTGGAAAGCAAGTTTAAGCATATGTTTTGATTTGTTTTGAAGAACTTGATACTTGCTTGTTTATTGTGAAATTGAAGGTATTTTGGAGCTTAAATGTGAAAAATCGAGCATGTGGATGTAAAGATTGGCTTCGTACGAGTTCGTGGGAGAAAACAGCTCGAGAAACGGCTTAGAAACGAAGAAAAATGAAGTCGAGCAAGGGAGATACCCCTCATGCTATCGCACGAGGGAGAGAAGTTAGCCGCATGAGCTCATGCGGTCTGGCATGCGACCGCATGGCTGGACCGCATGGGACATTTTTGAGCTTCAAACGTCGGGATTTTCATGCATTTCACATGCGGTCTCGCATGCGGTCATCCATGCGACCGCGTGGCGAGACGGATCAGTCTAATTGTTTTCCTTTTTCAATTTTTATTCCCTTTTTAATTAGACTTTGTTTCCTACTCGTTTTATCCTAGGATTTTAGCTATAAATACTCATTCTATTGCATAGAAGAGACATTATCTTACATCTTATAGTATTATTCTTAGTTTTTATTTTCTTTTAACCTTGTCTTGGAGTTTTGAAGACTTGTTCAAGAGTTCACGCGAGATTTGTTTCAACTACGGTTTTTCTTATTTAATGTTTATGAATTCCTTTTCTTTTGATTGTGTCTTTGCTTTAATTATGAGTAGCTAATTTTCTTGTATCTTAGGGTTAGAGAGTAGATGGATAATTAATCTTTGATTCTTAATCAATTAATCAATTTATGTCCCTCTCTTCTTTTCTATATTCTTAATTTGTTGCATGCTTGATTGATTGGCCACCAATTGTGCATATTAGTTGTGTTAATCCAACAGTCGAGAGATGAGGGTTAATGCATGTACTGGAATATAGGACACGCATTGCGAAATTACCGAGAGGGAAAGGCTTTGTGTGAAGGCATTAATCTTAGGATTTTTTTGGAGTTACTTGCTTATGATGTTTGTCAGAGATGAAAACCCTAGTGAGTAATCTACGGTTGAGTAGTACGAGAGTATGCTTTAACTAATTTTGCCATTGTCTTAAGAAGAGTTGAGTCCCTTGTTAATTGGTTAATTGGTAAGAGTTTAAGTTTGATTATCCATTGAAATCGAAGCCTTAGGATATCTTTTTATATTTGAATCTTTAATTACTTTTGTTTGCTTTTTGTTTGCTTTTGTTTGCTTAATTAGTCTAATTAGAAACCCACAATTTAAAGTTCGAAGTCTACATAGAGGATGATGGTTGAAAGTAGTACTTGTTAGGTTAATACAGTCTCTGTGGAATACGACCTTACTTCTCTGTACACAATTACACCCGTGCACTTGCGGCGTGTGAAGAAAATAGCGAACATGTGCTCATAAGGACATCTTTCAAAGCCAAACTTAATGAAATAATCATTAATTCGATCATACCATGCACGGGGTGATTGTCTCAACCCATATAACGCCTTCTTGAGCTTGCACACTTTATGTTCTTCGCCCTCTTTGACAAAACCTGGAGGCTGCTCGAGATAGATTTCTTCTTGCAAATAACTATTTTAAAATGTTGATTTTACGTCCATTTGAAACAACTTCCATCCATTTTGAGCAACAAGTGAGATAATCAAACGAATGGTATCAAGTCTAGAAATAGGGGCAAATACCTCATTGAAGTCTTCTTCTTCATTTTGTTTGTTCCCCTTGGCAACCAAGCGCGCTTTGTATTTGTTGACTGAACCATCCGGGTTGGTCTTAGTTTTGAATACCTACTTGACACCTATTGGAGATTTATTTGGAGGCAAGACAGTAAGCTCCCAAGTGTCGTTCTTTTCAATGGAATCGATCTCCTCGTGCATAGCTTGAATCCACTTTTCTTCTTCCGAAGCTTCTTCATTATGAAATTGGATCTTCGCCAGCAAAAAATGCAAAAAATACTTGATTTGTTGCATCCATCTCTTCCATCTCCTCATAAATTTCTCTCAAACTTTTTGTTTTTCTTGCCAACGGTGATGGCGAATTTTGTGGAGAATCATTTCTTCCGCCATCTCCATTTTGAGGTGCCTCATTTTGTTCACCGCCATCTTCACTATCTCCGAAATCAAAGATTTGTGAATATGTTGTTCCTGAAACACCAGAAAAGACATAATGATTTTTTTCATCAAAACGAGCATCCCTAATGATGACGATCTTCTTTGTCACTAGATTGTAAAGCTTGTAGGCTTTACTTCTTTCGCTATAACCAACAAAGACATATTTTTCATATTTATCATCAAGTTTGATTCTCAAAGGAATTGAAATATGCACATAAGCAAGAGAACTGAATGTCTTCAAGTGATTAACACTTGGCTTCTTGCCAAACCATTGCTCATTTGGGGTAGAATTTTGCAGACTTTTTGTTGGCAATCTATTAATCAAATAGATAGCACAAGACACCGCCTCAGCCCAAAATTCGGATGGCATATTCTTTTTCTTCAACAAGCATCGAAACATCCCCATGATCGTTCCATTTTTTCTCTCCGCGATGCCGTTTTGTTGTAGCGTATACCTTGCTGTCAAATCATGTCTAATACCATGGCTTTTACAAAAATCTTCAAATAAGGTAGATGACGAGCCCATATTCTGTTCTCTTGTCGTGTGTGTTTTAGGTCTAGATCGAGTCTGTTTTAGTGTCTTTTGTGTCTGTTTTGTGTCTGGGAGGACACTTGAGTTGGCAGGGCAAGGAAAGGCAGGTATTGGGTAAGACTGGAGTTAAAATATGCAAAAAGAGAAGGAACTGGCGATACGAGGCAATGACCATAGTAGCCGTGCTCGTGGCTCAAGCTACCGAGGGCATAAGTCCAAATCAAGATGAAGAGCTGCTCCACTTTCAGTGGTATGGTCAATCTAGACGTTTGCGTGTTTCACTCTAGAAGGCAAGGTGCAGACTACCGTGGGCAAGAGATGGCAGAGAGACTGAGGAAGGCAGAGTGCAGAGCTTGGGCAACGGCGCTGGCGCGTGAAGATGCAGCTGTTAGAGTCCTATAAGGAAACAAATTCCTTGCGGTACAAGATTGCGATCAAAGTTTCCTACTACAGCAGCAACACTATTTTGGCGATAAGGAACAAGATCTTTCCAACCTTATCCATCGAGCTTTACATGGAAGCAGCCGGCCCGTTCTCTAGAAGGCCCATTTGTGGGTTTGCCTTAGTTTTTGTACTCTATAAATACATGCATGCATGCGAGGCGCAAGATACACTTTTTCAGCTTTTATCTCTTTAGTATTCAGCAGCAAACAATTTATGCTTTTGTTCTTAGATACAGTTTACGTTTATTGTTAAGTCCCAATAGGGCGAACTTCTTTTGCTTATCGTTATTAATTCAAGTATGTTTTTCTATATCTCTTTTCCTTTCGTTATTTACTTTATGTCTAGCTAAGCCTTTAAATCCAGGTTTAGGATAGATGATATGATGTATAACTTGTAAATCTCGTGAGGTCTAAGTGTTCTCGATAGTTGCATAAGTGTGTTCCCGACGCATTAGGAAACGATTCCAAAGAAGTTCGGTGGTCACAGGTAACTCGGAAGGCCAACGAGCCCTGAGCACATGCGGATTCCTACATCGCAGGAGGGTTATCAAGTGCTGGTCGCAATTGTCTTACGTTCCTCGAGAGCGGCAAGAGCGGGTTGTAGTCTTGGCCTAGACCTGCAAAGATGTGTCAATGCTGGAGAAAGCCGGAAGAGAGGTCCTCGTATCTCACCCGTTGCCGGAGTGGGCCCATCTAGAACCAAATGCTGCTTGACCAACATGCGCCTTATAAAGGTGGAATGCTTGGGGACTTTTGGACAAGCAAGAGGATTGGCTAGGGTATGCCTGTCAAGACATAAAGTAAGGATGGAGCTGGGCGGATTATGTAGCGTACGTGGCGACGTGACAGTGGGGACCCTGCATAGTTTTAGCCTATAACCACTGACATACATGTGCAACAAATATCTTTGAACCGATGATCGAGATAAAGTTATACTCATTGATTCGAAACCTAAATCTGGATTGTTTTTATTACTGATCTTTTTTCTTGTCAAGTTACAGTTATTTACTTTCAGCAGTTTGCCAAAGGTGATAGTGACAGTTACCCAAGGCTATAGTAGATAGATACTCAACACAACCTTTTTGTGACCCAACCAGAGATTATCGCGAGCAACTCCCTGTGGGATCGACCCTATACTTGCCAACTAGCTGTTCTTAGTGGTAGGCATAGGAGTGAAATACAAATTGTATTTTGTCGCAGCTTAAATGACGGCTGCGTCAAAATTGGCGCCGTTGCCGGGGATTTGATTACAGTGGTAATTTCTGTTTTGCTATTTTCTTTAATCTGATTTGATGCAAAAAACTAACCTCACAGGAAAGGGAGGAGAAACGTGGTACGACGATAACATCAACCTGACCTTGAGGAGGATTCGAGCAGAGAAGAGGAGGACGGAAGAGACATTGGAAGAAATTCCAGAGGAATTCTTTGACGAGGAAGAACTGTCCTTGTCAAGTGAAGCAGAAGAAGAAGAAAAAGAAGAAGAAGAAGAAGAAGAAGAAGAAGAAGAAGAAGAAGAAGAAGAAGAAGAAGAAGAAGAAGAAGATAATCGAAGCGAAGCGTCAATGCAGAACCCAGTGGAGGAGAAGAAAACCTTAAGGGAGATGGTGTTCCCTAACACCATGAACCTGAGGCCTTCAGGCATAACTTTGCCTACACCCACGCGTGCATGGGAGCTGAAGTCCCATTTTATACAGATCGTGCCCAAGTTCAGCGATCACCCAGGCGAAGATCTACAAAGACACTTGCAAGATTTCTAGATGGCCTGTGGAACCATCCATACTGTTGGAAATCTGAGCGAATGTGTAAGGCTCATTGCCTTCACATTCTCTTTGCAAGACAACGCAAGGGAGTGGCTTTATTCATTGCCCACAGGATGTGTCACCACTTGGCAAGAGCTGCAACAGAAATTCTTGGAGAAATACTTTCCAGCCACCCGAATTCAGAAGATGAGGAAGATGATTACAAGCATTAAGATGGGCATTGGAGAGGATTTTTACTCGTACTTGGACAGATTCAAGAAGATGCTAGCAAAGTGCCCACACCATCAAATTGCGGATCATGACTTGATCCAATGTTTTGTGGCTGGACTGAGAACGAGTGAAAGGGCATTGGTCAACGCAGCTTGTAGAGGGTCAGTTATGAGAAAGTAGCCAAGTGACGTGTTCAAGATGATTGCTGAGATGGCAGAAGAGCTGAGGGATGACGGGGGAGAATTGCCCAAGCTATCAACAACTACAGCCAAAGCACCACCAACTTCAACTAGAATGGAGGATAAGCTTGACCAAATGTTTAACAAGATGGATGTCGTGTTAACCGTTTTATCAGGCAACAATAAGAAGGCGGTGAGAGCTTGTGGAATTTGTATGGCAATCTCGCATGCAACGGATCAATGCCCAAGCTTGAAGGAAGAGGTCAATGCAATTGGATACAACAATAATAACCAAGGGAGGCCATATGATCCGAACTCGCAATTCTACAACCCAGGATGGAGGAATCATGAAAACCTAAGGTATGGAAACAACAACTACCAAGGGTTTGGGCAACAGCAACAGGCACAACCACAACCACAGCAGCAGCAGTATCCTCCTAGAGATCAGAATAAGCCAAGCCTAACGGACCAAGTGACTTCTTTAGCCAAGGATAATATCAGAATGCAGCAGGAGCTTGAGAAGTTTAGGACGGAGACAAGGGGAGCCATTCAAAGCATGACCAACCAACTGACTAACTTGGTCAATGCTATGACCAGATTCGAGAAGAGACAAGGAGAGCTACCTGCCCAACATGAAATGCCTCCTCAGGCCCAAGTCAATCCAGTCACACTAAGAGGAGGAAAGACGTTGCCCGATAGAGATCAGATGCCTAGTGCCGATACTGTGCTGCCCAAGGAAGAAGAAAGAGAAGTAAAGGGCAAAGATAAGGAAGTAGATGAGGAGAAAAAAGAGGAAGTAGATGAGGAGAAGGAAGAAGAAGTAGAAGTTCCAAAATCTGTTTATGTCAAGCCTAACCCTGTTGTTCGTGCTCCTTTTCCTACCAGGTTGAGAAGAAACAAGAAGAATGAAGAGTTGTCCGAGATGTTCAAGATTTTCCAAAAGGTGGAGATCAACCTGCCCCTCCTCGTAGCACTTCGCAACATGCCCAAGTGTGCCAGATTTCTGAAGGAGCTTTGCTCAAAGAAGGTGAAAAGTGCGGACGAAGCTAAAGTTCCCTTGGGAGAAAGTATTTCAGCAGTTCTGAAACGAGACTTGCCCAAGAAGTGTGGAGATCCAGGGATGTTTGCCATTCCCTGCGTAATAAGAGATATGAAGATTGAGCGTGCCATGCTTGACCTGGGGGCGTCAATCAATGTGATGCCATTGGCCATGTACGATGAAGATGTTATGGGACCACTCAAGTCTACCAGAGTGGTTATTCAATTGGCGGATAGATCTAATGTGTACCCTGAGGGCATACTTGAAGATGTGCTTGTCAAGGTGCAGGACTTAATTTTCCCAGCAGATTTCTATGTCCTCGACATGGGCAAGACAGGAGCTAAAGCACCAGTTATGCTGTTGGGGAGGCCATTCATGAAGTTTGTCAAGACTAGAATTGATTGCAACTCAGGGCAGCTAACATGTGAATTTGATGGGGAGTCAGTTACTTTCAATCTATATAAGGCAATGGAACACCCCCAGGACACGGAGATGGTCGAGTATATTGACCATGTTGATCAAGCTGTAGAAGAGGCAGTCCCTCTTCTTAGAAGTCAAGATCCCTTGGACACGGTCATCCAAGGAGGAGTTGAAGAAAGCCCGGATAATTCTTACAAGGTTAGTCGAGCTTTAGAGCACTTTGGAGAAGAAAGAGTAGATGGACCCTGACTGTCACCATATGCCTTGCCCAAGATCAGAGATGAAGACAGATTGGTGCCTTCACTTGTTCGAGCACCCAAGTTGGAACTCAAATCTCTCTCCACTCATTTAAAGTACATTTTTTTGGGAGAGAATGATACACTGCCAGTGATTATAAGTTCAGAGTTGAACAAGAAAGAAGAAGATGGAGTTCGAGATGTCCTTATGCGCTACAAAGATGCAATTGGTTGGACCCTTGCCGACATCAAAGGCATTAGTCCATCTCTTTGCACTCACCATATCTTGATGGAAGATAATGCTAAACCAACTAGAGATCCACAATGGAAGTTAAACCCAGCCATGAAGGAAGTGGTTATGAAGGAGTTATTCAAGCTGCTAGACTTGGGCATTATCTACTCAGTTCCAGATAACAAATGGGTAAGTCCGGTACACATGGTGCCCAAAAAGTCAGGAATACAAGTGATCAAGAATGAGAAGAATGAGCTTGTGCCTACAAGGCTCCAAACTGGTTGGCGGATGTGTATTGACTACAGGAAGCTTAACAAGGCAACGAGGAAGGATCACTTTCCTTTACCGTTCATCGACGAGATGCTGGAAAGGTTGGCAGGGAACAAGTACTTTTGCTTCTTGGATGGATACTCTGGATATATGCAGATATGGGTTGCCCAAGAGGACCATGACAAGACAACTTTTACTTGCCCATTCGGGACGTTTGCGTATCGCCGCATGCCATTTGGTTTATGCAACGCCCCGGGCATGTTCCAAAGGAGCATGATGAGTATATTTTCAGACTTATTAGAAAATTGCATCGAGGTTTTCATGGATGATTTCACCGTCTATGGGAAGTCATTTGAGGCTTGTCTTGGGCATTTAGAGTTGGTTTTGAGCAAATGCGTGGAAAAGAGCTTGGTGTTGAACTATGAAAAGTGTCACTTTATGGTACGAAAAGGCATCGTACTTGGGCACGTGATTTCAGAAAGAGGGATACAGGTTGACAAGGCAAAGATTGATGTCATCTCCAAGCTACCTTATCCAACCAACATCAAGCAATTGAGAGGATTTTTGGGACATGCCGGATTCTATAGAAGATTCGTGAAGGATTTTGCTAAGATTGCCCAACCAATGACGAGATTGCTCCAGAATGAAGTAGAGTGGGATTTCAATGCAGATTGTCAAAGGGCGTTTGACGTGTTGAAGGAATACTTGGTCACGGCACCTGTGATACAGCCCCCTGATTGGGGTATGCCATTCGAGTTGATGTGTGATGCAAGTGGGTATGCCGTGGGAGCAGTGTTTGGTCAAAGGAGAGGTAAAGAAAGCCATGTTATTTATTATGCCTCTAAAACTCTTAATGCAGCTCAAATCAATTATACCACCACGGAGAAAGAGCTTTTGGCGGTTGTGTTTGCCTTTGAAAAATTCAGGTCTTATCTACTCGGAGGCAAGACAATTGTTTACACTGACCATGCAGCGCTGAGATACCTTATGAATAAGAAGGAGTCGAAGCCAAGGCTTATACGTTGGATTTTGCTCTTGCAAGAGTTCGATGTGGAGATCAAAGATAAAAGTGGAGTTCAGAACTTGGTGGCGGATCACTTGAGCAGGATAGTCAGAGAAGAAGATTCCGTGCCCATTACGGAAACTTTCCCTGACGAGCATCTATACATGACGGAAGCTCAATTTCATGGAGAATCTTGGTACGCCGACATTGCCAACTTCAAAAGTACGGGAGAAGTTCCAAACGATCTTTCATACTATCAAAGGCAGAAAATTCTCAAGGAGAGTCAACACTACGTTTGGGATGATCCTTACTTATGGAAGAAGTGTGCTGACCAAGGATTAAGGAGGTGCGTGCCCGATTGGGAAACCAAGAGTATCTTGAAGCATTGCCACAATAGGGAGTGTGGAGGTCACTTTGGGCACCGAAGAACAGCAAGGAAGATTTTTTATTATGGATTCTTTTGGCCCACGATTCTAAGAGATGCTTACGAATGGTGCAAGAATTGTTTCAAGTGTCAACAGGAAGGGAATGCAACTAGGAGGGATGAGATGCCCATGACTCCAATCATGCCGGTGGAGATCTTTGACATGTGGGGGATGGACTTTATGGGACCTTTGCCCAACTTAAGCGGGAATCAGTATATCATCTTGGCAGTTGATTACGTGTCAAAGTGGGTAAAGGCGAAGGCTACACCAACGAATGATGCCCGAGTGGTTGCTACTTTTCTTAAGGGGAATATTTTCAATCGATATGGGGTTCCAAGGGCGATTATAAGTGATCAAGGGATGCATTTTTGCAATGCCACCATTGACAACTTGTTCAAAAAGTATGGAGTCCATCATCGAGTTACCACTGCCTACCATCCGCAAGCCAATGGGCAAGTAGAGCTGACAAATAGGATCATCAAGACCATATTGAGGAAGGTAATTGGGCGAAATGGAAAGGTTTGGAGTTTGCACTTGGACGATGCACTTTGGGCGTACCTTACAGCTTTCAAGACACCATTGGGCATGTCACCATACCGGTTGGTGTTTGGGAAACCATGTCACTTGCCTGTAGAGTTAGAGCATAAATCATATTGGGCAGTGAGGAAGTTCAATTACGATTGGAATGATATTGGTAAGGAAAGGAAGTTGCAGTTGCAAGAGTTAGAGGAGATTCGAATTGAGGCTTATGATAATGCCACTTTGTACAAGACAAGGCTGAAAAAGGCTCATGACCAGTTGATCAAGGCAAAGAAGTTTGAGCCTGGGCAAGCAGTTCTGCTGTATCAGTCAAGGTTCAAGTTTATGAAGGGCAAACTGAAAACGAAATGGACTGGACCATATGAAGTGGTGACCCAGTTTCCTAATGGGTCTGTGGAGATTTATTGCCCAAAGAGCTCTAAATATTTTAGGGTCAATGGTCAGAGGTTGAAGCTTTTCTATGGAGATAAAAAGGATAAAAAGGTGGACAAGGAGGAAGTCCATGTGATGATGCCTGTCTAGGGGCAAGCAAAACTGCATCGTGCCCACGACGTAAACTAAGGCGCTGGCTAGGAAGCAACCTAGTGAGTTTTTTTTTTCAGTTTTTCCCTTTGCGTATTTTCTTTTCAGTAATTTATTTTAATTTTTATTTTCTAATCATAGAATAGGAGTTTTTGTTTTGGAAGTGCGTTTTGTGTCTATGTGTGTAGGGCAGGTATGCAGAGAAGTTAGGCAAGCGAAGAGTTCATGTTGGTCGAGGAGAGTCTGAGCCCGGTGAATGCAAGGCAAGCAAAATAGGAGAATATGGCTGACGTCAGTACGTCCCATCCGTTGGCAGATGCTACAACTGCCAACTCACACGCCTATACCCTATTTTCTAGCCTATCACTATATATCTCTCTCACGATTTTCATTCATCTTCTAAATTCAAATTGGAACTCTTCGATTCCCTCTCCCTCTCTACTTTTGCAAAAACAAAACCCTCACCGCTCTCACAATGAAGAACACCCGCAGTAGCAAGGCTTTAAAATTGGCCAAAAACCCCAAGACACCCAAAGCTACTTCAAACACTACCACTCCCACCAAAGCTTCTCGAAAACCTCCAACCAAGCCATCACCGATGTCTGGATCGTCGCACATGGAGGAAGAAGATGATGTCGCACGGATGCTCACAGACATGCCTGCTCCGTCGCTCAATGAAGAAGAAACTGCCACGTCTGAGGCGGACGCATCGTTTGGCAAGGCGCTGGAGCAGGAAGAGATTGTGCTCGTCGGAGACAGCAAAGAGGATGCGGCTATGGAAGAACAGCATGATTCATAGGCTACGAAGGAGGAACATCAAGTGAAAGAGGAGTCGGAGGAGCCCCCAACCAAGAAGGCTAAGGGGGTAGGATCTGTTGCCCAAGGCAAAGAGGTGGCAACTGCGCCACCTAAGCGGCGCATCTCAGTACCGAGCAGAGCCTCGAACCGCGGAGTAGGGAAGATGCCGAAGAGGGGAATCATTGTCCCCAAGTTGGTAGATCGAAGCGCATTGGAGGAGTTGGGGGTTTGGGAAGAAGTACTGGGGTATTTCATGGCGATTGGATGGTGAAAAGTTCTTAGAGTTGTAACAGAGAGTGTACCCGGAGTTGGTTTATGAGTTTTACCAGTGTTTGCAGGTGAAGAGTCCTACGGTGGGAGGTCACTACACGAAGTGCATGCAGTTTAGATTCATGGGGCAAAGCGAGGAGTTGTCCGTGAATGATTTGAACCAGGCCTTGGTATGGAGGATTTTCGCTCGATCAGGAGTGAGGAGTACAAGGGAGCATTGAGGTACATTCCTTAATTTGACGCTCATGAGTGGGCAAGGAAATGGGCGGAGTTCAGTGATGACCCCTTCTTTAAGGCTGGCATGGCAAAGGGGCATATGATGAAGGATGATGCTTTGAGGGTGTGTCACTGAATCCTGGCCTACAACTTCTTCGGGAAGAAGGATAGCAGCAACTCAGTCACGCGGTAGGAGATTTTCATACTGTCAAGCATGGTGCACAAGCAGAGGCTCAACTTTGGGGCTTTTGCTATGCACCATCTCAAGGATATCATGAACTCCCGCAATCAGAGGTTCTCCCTTTGCCCACCTGGTGACTCGCTATGCCAATGAGATGCACGGATTTGACGAAGCCAATACGCAGCTACAGCCAATGCAAGAGGAGCGCCTGGACCTCGCTTGCTTGACTGCCATGGGCGTATGTGGAAGAGATGATGAAGGAATGCTGGTATTTGTGATTCCACCCGACGAGTCTGGCCAAGTTGTTGATACTACACCTCAGGCAGTTAGAGGTGGTGTGCCCAGTACCCCGGCGATGCCTGCCCAAGACGCAGCAGCGGTGATGGAGCGCTTGACCAAGCTGGAGGAGAGCAATGCCAGACTGGAGCAACTTGGATTGGAGAACAAGCAAGCCCTTGCCGATATCATGAGTGCCTTGAAGAATGACACGACCAGGCCGGTTCCTACCTCTGCCCAATGATTTTGTCCTCCCAGTTTTAGTAGTTTAGGTTTTCTTTATTTTCGTATTTTATTTTGTGTTTTTTGTATTTTGTTTTGAGTCTAAATGTTTTTAAAAGTTTTGTTTAGAGTCTGAGTTTGTGTGATCTACCTTGATTTTCACTCGCTTTGCCATAGGCAAAGTGTGTGGCCTTAAGAGGGGTAGAGCGTCTGTTTTTTGTGAGTTTTGTTTAGAGTCGGTGTGTGCCTTTCACCCACTTTGCCCAAGCAAAGTGAGTGGGAGGAAGGAGCGTCTTTTGTGTGCGTTTTAGAGGTCAAGCATGTTCAGGATGATTGGATAACGTTTGAGCATGGTTTGATTCTGAGTTATATTAGGAGAGCATATGTATATTCTATGTCCAAGCATGATCGTATGTAAATAGGGATGACGAACGAACTTGTGAGCATGTCGTTGTGAGGATTTGAGCTTTACACCGCATGATTATGACCAAGCAGTTTCTTTCTTGTGTGATTTATGATGTGCTTATTTGAATGCTACCTAGAACTTGCCTGTCTACTCCTCGAGACCTCATTGATTTAGGCTAGAAGAACTTAGATGAATTAGGCATGTTCTTTCTTTTGTGAGCCCAACGAAGCCAAAAAGCCTGCCCAACTGAATTCCCCTTGTTAAACCCCTTTGAGCTTTTATAATTTCTTTGATCAAATATATGCAACCTATACACTATATTCTACCCGGTCAATAAGGATTTTGGTGCATAAGATGAAGGGAGAAAAAAAATCAGTTGAGCTTTTGAGAAAAATGTAAGGGCTAGTGAATAAAGGACTTAGAAAAAGAAAATAAAAAAAATAAAAAAGAGAAAGAGAAAGAAAAAGAAAAAGAAAAAAAAAAGTCCTAAATAAGTTGTGCTAAGGCCCGCAAGAAGAAAAAGGCGAAGGAAAAGAAGCTAAGGTTGGACGCTACGCTTGGCCAACCTAAGTCCGAATGACTCAAGCCTAGTTCCAAATACTTTCTACCCTTGCCAAAGCCAAGTTACAACCAAATAAAAGACCTAATGATAAGTGCTTCGAACCTAGTCTAAGAGGTGGAGAGAGTAGCAGGCAGGCAAGCCTATGTTGTGGTTAAGAATGGCATATCTTGAGCGTAAACACTACCCCATACACAAGGAGAGTGTTGGTGAGGAACATCCTTGAAAATGCTCGCTTGTTCATTTTTGACCTATTTGATAATTTGCTTGGATTGGATTATTTGCTTGAGTCGTATGCGAACTGGATTATGCTCTATCTTATCTCTTTATTCTTTGATGTGCTAACCTCTATTTGTGTTTTGAGTCTAGTTTGTGAGCCTTTTCTGTTTTTTTTTTTTTTTGTTTGGGCAAGCCATACACCATGCCTGAGGACAGGCATGACTTTAAGTGTGTGGGTATGACGAGCCCATATTCTGTGCTCTTGTCGTGTGTGTTTTAGGTCTAGATCGAGTCTGTTTTAGTGTCTTTTGTGTCTGTTTTGTGTCTGGGAGGACACTTGAGTTGGCAGGGCAAGGAAAGGCAGGTATTGGCAATATTGGAGTTAAAATATGCAAAAAGAGAAGGAACTGGCGATACGAGGCAATAGCCATAGTAGCCGTGCTCGTGGCTCAAACTACCGAGGGCATAAGTCTAAATCAAGATGAAGAGCTGCTCCACTTTCAGTGGTATGGTCAATCTAGACGTTTGCGTGTTTCACTCTAGAAGGCAAGGTGCAGACTACCATGGGCAAGAGATGGTAGAGAGACTGAGGAAGGTAGAGTGCAGAGCTTGGGCAATGGCGCTGGCGCGTGAAGATGCAGTTGTTAGAGTCCTATAAGGAAACAAATTCCTTGCGGTACAAGATTGCGATCAAAGTTTCCTACTACAGCAGCAACACTATTTTGGCGATAAGGAACAAGATCTTTCCAACCTTATCCATCGAGCTTTACATGGAAGCAGCCGGCCCGTTCTCTAGAAGGCCCGTTTGTGGGTTTGCCCTAATTTTTGTACTCTATAAATACATGCATGCATGCGAGGCGCAAAATACACCTTTTCAGCTTTTATCTCTTTAGTATTCCGCAGCAAACAATTTATGCTTTTGTTCTTAGATATAGTTTACGTTTATTGTTAAGTCCCAATAGGGCGAACTTCTTTTGCTTATCGTTATTAATTCAAGTATGTTTTTCTATATCTTTTTTCCTTTCGTTATTTACTTTATGTCTAGCTAAGCCTTTAAATCCAGGTTTAGGATAGATGATATGATGTATAACTTGTAAATCTCGTGAGGTCTAAGTGTTCTTGATAGTTGCATAAGTGTGTTCCCGACGCATTGGGCAACGATTCCAAAGAAGTTCGGTGGTCACAGGTAACTCGAAAGGCCAATGAGCCCTGAGCACATACGGATTCCTACATCGCAGGAGGGTTATCAAGTGATGGTCGCAATTGCCTTACGTTCCTCGAGAGCGGCAAGAGCGGGTTGTAGTCTTGGCCTAGACCTGCAAAGATGTGTCAATGCTGGAAAAAGCCGGAAGAGAGGTCCTCGTATCTCACCCGTTGCCGGAGTGGGCCCATCTAGAACCAAATGCTGCTTGATCAACATGCGCCTTATAAAGGTGGAATGCCTGGGGACATTTGGGCAAGCAAGAGGATTGGCTAGGGTATGCCTGTCAAGACCTAAAAGTAAGGATGGAGGTGGGCGGACTATGTAGCGTACGTGGCGACGTGACAGTGGGGACCCTGCATAGTTTTAGCCTATAACCACTGACATACATGTGCAACAAATATCTTTGAAACGATGATTGAGATAAAGTTATACTCTTTGATTCGAAACCTAAATCTGGATTGTTTTTATTACTGATCTTTTTGCTTGTCAAGTTACAGTTATTTACTTTCAGCAGTTTGCCAAAGGTGATAGTGACAGTTACCCAAGGCCATAGTAGATAGATACTCAACACAACCTTTTTGTGACCCAACCAGAGATTATCGCGAGCAACTCCCTGTGGGATCGACCCTGTACTTGCCAACTAGCTGTTCCTAGGGGTAGGCATAGGAGTGAAATACAAATTGTATTTTGTCGCATCTTAAACGACGGCTGCTTCAGTAGACAAGTACTCTCTACCGCGATCACTTCTCAAATTTTTAACTTTAAAACCATATAAATTTTTCAACTTCAAGTTTGAACTCCTTTAAATAAGAAAGAGCTTCTGATTTTTCTTTCAAGAGATAGACCCAAACTTTTCTAGTATAATCATTGGTGAATGTTAAGAAATATCGATTACCTCCGAACGATGGATTTGGAATTTTCCCACAAATGTTAGTGTGGATGAGCCCCAATGGCGCGTTCGACTTCCAATTTGATTTTGCTGGAAATGAGTTTCGATGTTGTTTTCCCAACTGACATTCTTCACAAACTTCATTGATGGCATCCAGTTGAGGTAATCCATGCACAATATTCTTGCTTGAGAGCTCCTTCAAACTTTTGAAATTGAGATAGCCAAACTTGTCATGCCACAACTTGGAAATTTCTTCTTTAGCAGACAAGTAGCAAGTAGCATTAAGAACATCCAGTTTGATAGGAAACAGGTTGTTCGACGCCACGTAAAGTTTTGCTACGAGCCGACCTTTCTTTTTCATGATGCAAAGATCATCAACAAAGTGAATGTCGAAACCTTTTCTCATTAAGTGTCTAACACTTAACAAAATACTTTGCACTCCTAGTACGTAATATACCTCAGACATCTTCTCGATTTTTGTAATCTTGGCATTGAAGGCAATTTCTCCAACACCTTGAATTTTGTAGGCTTTTGCATCTCCACTTGTCACCCCTACACCATTAGTTTCGACAAGAGATGAAAACAAGTTTTTGTTTCCAGATATTACTAAAGTTTCCATTAGAAGCAATCAGCAAAGTTTCAGAACAATTTGCTTCATTTCCATGCACAAAACCAGCTTCACATTTTTTTTCAGGATATTTCTCCCATCAATCATTTATTTTATGCCCTGGTTTATGACAATGATTACATTCAATATAAGGTTTTTTACCTTTGTAGGTGCCTCGTCCTCTTCCAGAAGAATGATGGGAAGATCCGCGCTTCTCATCATTTTTCACCTCTCCGGATTCTTTGGATGATGGTTGTTAGTTGTTAGCAGGCTTTCCGCCTTTTCCTTGTCCGCGTCCTCCACCACGCCCATGGTTGCCACCACGGCCTCTCGTGAACGTGAATTGAGATTTTATGGCTTGATTTTGAGAAGCATTTTGCAGATTTCTCAGAAGAATCCTGGCTTCATGAGCTTTCAATCTTCCTTGCAAGTTTTTGAGTGTAATAGAAGAAGTATCTTGCGATTCTTCGATAGCGACTACCACATGATCAAATTTAGGTGGTAGGCTGCGGAGCACCTTTTCAACAATTTTTTGGGTCTCCTTCACTTCTCCATTTGATGCCATTTGATAAACCCCATTATTTATATTAAGGCCCAAGAAAGATCAATTACGTAAAACAATGGGCTATCTTTCACTCTTCCAGTTGCACTTCAGGCACCACCAAATTCGTCTCTTCCCATTCTGTCTCTGATTCAGTTCGCCGCCTCGATTATCTGGAAAAGTTTTGCAGAATGTTTCAATTGTAAAATATCACCTCACAAAATTATCCTCTCATACCGTAGTTTGTTCTATTTTTGAAAAATCCATTCATTCATGCACACCATATGTTCGATAAAATTCCCCAACGAAACTCCCAATGATGTGTATCCCTTATTACGAGGCTAGTGATAGTCTCGACGAACTAAAGTGATAAAGTGATAATCATTTCCTCATTTCTTTTTTTATTTTTCTATTTAGTTACGGCGGAGTCAGTAGTGAAAACACCTTGTCGCAGCACGAGTGATAGTCTCGATTAATAAAAGTGATAGTCTCAACATACAAAAATGATAATATTTGGGGGATAAAGTGATATTTCTTACTAGTGATATTCTCTACGAATGAAATTGATATTTATGACTTATTAAAGTGATATTTATGACCTGTATATACAAATCTGAAAAAAAAATTAAACTTCACCAAATTGGCTTTGGGGAAATATTCAGATACAAAACATACAACCACACATATCCAAAGAAAGAGCGAGAAAGAGCATCAAGAAGTTGGTTCCTTGTTAAATGTCTAACAAGAATCATGAAACCAAAAAGAGTCTAATTAATAAAAAATAATGTCAAGTGTCTCTTAAAGCCAATATGGTTTTGTATTACCAGAAAAGGCCTAAACCAATCAAAGATCTTCACAAAGATATAAATCATCAAAAGAGAGGTCCATAAATCATCACCAAAATCTATACTAGGCTCCTTGTTCTAGAAGAATACTATGCCTAAACCAACGAACCGTTGCTCTCCAACCATCATATCTACTTTGGTTCTGCATATCAACTGTTCTCAAAATATCAGTTGTTGTTAAAGGAAACCACAATAATACAAATCAGTATAAACATGGCAAAATATAGCACCCAAAATTGAAATGATAAACAACAAAGAAATTCATAAGCACACACGACTTCATACACGTGTATACAATGCAACCATAATGCCCTTATACCTTTTTTTTATTTGTAAGAAATCAAAATTTCTTCAGAATATGTAATAGAGAAATCATTCTATGAAAACTTACCTCAAAATAATCTTTGATTAGGAGTTTTGGAACCAAATTCCTTTGATGTATTTGTAGTTGATCCATCAGGATTCTTCTTCTTCTTCTTCTTCTTACTTTTCTCAAGATGTCCTTTGAGTCTTTTCCTTCGTCCCTTTGTGATTGAACATGATGGATCTTTCACAATACCAGATGATGTTGAAACTTCAGTATCTACAACTTCGATACTGTTTTCCCTTGCAATAACCGAAGCTTCAAGAGCTGCTCTTATATTACTCAAACCATCTTTAAGTATGATTTTGTCATCTTCATTCTCTTGCGCCTTCAAGATAAGATTATGACATTCTCTCATCATTTCATTTTTCCAAGGAGGGCAGTCATTCATCTTCCCTAATGTACTGTCTAATTTATCCCAAACAGCTTGTTTGGCAAATTTTGTCCATCTTTCCTTAATGTAGGACTCTGGAATCTCAACTATCGAATTTGCATGCAATATTCTCAAGGAATGAGAACACAACAGCCCACATTCTTCAAATCTTTTGCATTAGCAAGTAACCATAGGACCAATCATATAAAAACTCACTTGGTATCTATCATCACCATCAACAACATCATAGGATTTCATGTCATATTCATCCGAGAAACAGCTAAATTCTGTGGCAGTCGAGTTGAAGAACTGACCTTCAAAATCTTTAAATATTGCATGTGTATATACCTCAGAAGCATGTTTTAGAAATCCATACATTGGCAAAGATGAGGTAGGTAGTCCTCTTGAGCACTGGAACTCGTCACTGGCCTCATTACTTCTCCAACGTTCCACTGTATTCTTGAAAATTTTGTAAAAATCAATCAAGCTCGTTGACTTCTTTGCATTTGATCCTAATGCATTGTTTGTGCTCTCGCTTCGTTGTGACGATAGAATCCCACCAGAGAAGAAGTCTTTGCTGAATGCATTACACCACTTCTGTCTTAAATCATACACCTTTGTGAACCAAGAATTCTTCTGCAATCCATACTTAGAAATCATGGAGCTCCAACAATTTTGAAATTGTTCTACATTTGTACATCCGGATAAGCACTTATGGAATGCATCTGTAAAGCTCTTATCAGACTTCAAAGGACCCAACCGATTTAGTGCATTCTGGTAAAGATGCCATTTGCACAACCTATGCTTTGTGGTAGGAAAAACTGTTTGTATTGCATTCGACATTGCTTGATCTTGGTCAGTAAAGAATGAAACAGGAGCTTTGCCGTCCATAGATTTTATGAAAACATCAAATAATCACTCGAATGTCCCAATCTTCTCATTAGAGATGAATGCACATCCAAACATAACATTTTTCCTATGATTATTCATACCAACAAACGGTGCACAAGGCAAATGATACTTATTTGTCCTATATGTTATGTCAAAGACAACAACATCTCCATATATCATATAATCCTCCTTCATCATTGAGTCTCTCCAAAAAACATTGCATAATCTGCCTTCCTCATCTAACATCACTCTAAAAAAGAACTCTTTATCCTCAACACCTTATTGGTTTAATATATTAATAAGTGTTTGTGCATCCCCTCCATCTATTGCAGCAATTTTCAGCCTATTTACAAAATTCAAGTGATTTTTCTTCGTATGACCAAGTAGATTTTCACCCCCTGAATCCTTTACCATGTATCTAAAGCAATCGATCGGTCTCATTCCAGAAGATACCATGTCCTCAATAACAGTAGCCTTTTCTTTACCAATTGACCTCTGAGAACGATGCATGTAACTCCATTCACTCCTAGAAAGTTTATGATTGTGTTCTAAATGATGGTGATATACACTTATAATATCCATCAGCAACCTTTTTTGCTTTCAGCATTGCCTTACAACCTGTCCGGGTGATTAATGTTGCTCTCTTCTTTCTGGTTACATCATTGTTCGAACTAGACCTTCTAGTTCCTTCACATGAGCACACTAACCATTTACCTATCAGCACCTCATCATCATTATATCTTGAAATTGATCTTCTAACACTAAACCCAACTTCAAAGGCATGCTTTTGGTATAGATCATATATATCATCGAATTTCGTTCTCTTGATCCCAATTAAAGAACCAGAGATACATGTAATATCACCTACAAGAAGGGAAATCTAATTTTATGATGCTGAAAAGTTATAGTTTTTCCTAATAAAAGTGACATTTGATTCAAATTAAGAAAATGTAAGTAAATGTATTACCTTCATAGCATGTATTACTTTGAATTCTTTCAACATGAGGCTCATCACAATCATCATCAAAGTTATCAACATCAAACATGATACGTTGTTGCTCGTTAATGTTGTAATTTTCTTCTTCCTCTCGAAATTCATAAGCTGTCAATATAGAATAAAATAAGACATTTCATAAAACTAAGAAACATGTTTATTTATGTTGTATTATGTTGCTTATCAAACAAGATATCACCTTCAGAGGATGTTACAGTTTGTTCTTTCTTTGCTTCCATCTCATCAGAGAAAGCATTAGACTCGGTAGAATCAAAGCTCACATGTTGATGCGCATCAAAAATGTATTTATCTTTCTCCACTTTATATTCATAAGATGTTAACATTAAACAATATCTATAAGCAATTGTTCCTTATCAACCATAAAAAGTGACAATCTCATTTCAACAAAAAACAGTTTCAATTTCTCTACATTTATATCCTAAGTCAACTCATCATTTCTTGATTATTTCAGCTATATATATATATATATATATAAACGCGCATTAAACAAAATCCCTTCACAATAAATATATAGTCCAGCTTCTACCAATCAAAAAGCCACCACCTTAACAAAATATCGGTTAAAAGATGTACAATCCAACACATTTGTGGTATGTACATGCAGCTGCTTAATGAAGCAAACCACTTATTCACAATAGAGAGGAATTTCAGGATAGTATTTAACAACTCAAACTATACTAGCATGAATGTATATTGCTCTCTGCTCTTTCAATACCAAATTTTTTCCAATGACTACACTTATTAATTCCAAATAACAAAGTTAATCAAAA
Source organism: Schizonepeta tenuifolia (assembly GCA_029490685.1). Classification (NCBI taxonomy): domain Eukaryota; kingdom Viridiplantae; phylum Streptophyta; class Magnoliopsida; order Lamiales; family Lamiaceae; genus Schizonepeta; species Schizonepeta tenuifolia. The sequence goes on from JANLIY010000008.1 coordinate 1,485,478, forward strand.
CTAAAGACAGGAAAGTTAATCATAAACTGTAAAGATTTCACAGCTTTTCAATTTGATTATTACAAGAAATTGCCCCAGTTAAAGTAACAACAATCAAAGCTATATAACCATGAACAAGCAGCCAAACTCGCGATATTCAAGCATTCTTCTTTTGTTTTCAATGTTGGTGGAATCGATAATAGAAACACCTTATTGCGGTATGAGTGATAGTTAATGTATAACAGTAATAGTCTTTAACGAATAAGTGATAGTAACAATGTATAACAGTAATAGTCTTATAAATCTCTTTCAGACAATTGATCAAACAGTTCATATAACTCATTTTTTTGAACATAATATTTGAACCCAAAAATCAATTAAGACTATCATTATCAAATTTTTAATCAAAGTACAGATCAAAGCACTAAAAATCAACATTAAAAATCAACATTCAGCAATATATGCTCACCTTTAATAAGTAACAGCGGTGGTGTTGGGAGTGACATATTAACTCGCGGTGGAGGCAGTGTTCGGAGTGATATTTCAATCGGCGGTGATGGCGGAGGCGGAGGTGGTGCAATCGGTGTTGAAGAAGAATGAGGCATCGAAGAAACGGACCATGTGAAGAAGGAGAAGGGAATACGGTTTTTTGCAGACGGAGGCAACGAAGAAATGTATCAAAATTCCAGTTTTTTTTTTAATTGTAGACAGGTCGGGTCAAATAAATACGGGTCGGGTCGGGTCATGGAGTATATTTGCACGGTAGAAACTTATGTACTGAAGTCCAACTCTTTTTCATGAGATCGATATCCTCCTGTTTTTCATATACGTTTAGTTACCGAGCATACATAAATGCGATATCAATAAAGTAATATTTTTCATAGTGAAAATTCTTAATCAAAATAATGTCAAGAGTTAATGCATGATATCTCTGAAATTTTACATATTCTTTTATAGTGAAAATTTGTAATCGTCATGCACACTAGTAAATTTTGAAATTTCGAGAATAATATTACATATGCAAAAATATTTAACTAATTTTATCATGCATGACATGCATTGCTTGGACGTATTGATTCAATTATTGAAATTTAATAACCATATACTATATGTTCAATTTTATTATCTTCCCAGGATCAACTTTATTTTCTATTATAATAAATTTTAATATTAATTATAATTATTTTTTAATAATTATAGAAGAAAATTAAATATTGTGATAATATTTGATTCTTACAGCTCTGCATGTCATGGAAAAGTACTGGAGAATGTACAAAGGACAGCTTGCATAGAAAAGTGGTTTAATTTTAATAGTCACGTGCTAATTTCAAACGGGTAGATTGTCGTATCTGCCTGGTTTTAAGACTTGGTGGCAATATATTCCCTAGTCCCTGCAATATAAAAATAGTAAAGTGAATTGACATATTAAAAATCAGCTAGCGCTTGGATTTTCTACAAAAAGTATGGTATGAAGTGTATTTGAGCTGATATAATGGTAGATTAATTAATCTTCGAGATCAAAGGTACGGTCTTTACATTTATTTGTTGATTTGTTAAAAAAATTGAAGTATGATAGGAGTGTGTGATACATATTTAAGAAAAAATAAGTAGATATTAATTTGTTGAGTGGAGAAAAAAGGTTCCTTTCGATTTGTTGTGAAGTTTGAAAAAGTTTATAAAGTTAGTGGGTCATTTTCATTTATGAATACATCATACTTTCATGGACGATTCAAAACAGCAATAAGACCACACTTTCATGTACGGGGAGAGTATCTCATTTTTTTGTCACAAATATTAAGGAGAAGAATATTTAAAGAGAATATCTCATTTCCATTTATTGGATATAAAACACTTATATTGAAACCTACCAAAAATAGAAATTGAGAAATTTATTGAAGGATGGAGGGAGAATACTTGCTAAAGGAATTGAGAAGAGACTAAATTTCCTAAAAAAAAAAAGCAGAAACCAAAAACAAAACAAAAAAGAAGGAAAAAGAAGATAACAAATTAAATAAAAGGGGAGAACTATCACAATAGAATTAACTCGAAAGCGGTGAGTTAATTGACCCTAAAAATTTCGATTCAGTTCAAAACCGATGAGTCGCTGAAATATAACAAAATGGAGAATTATAGTTGAAAATTTATAGCTTAATAAAAGTCAACTAATTGGCCAAAACCAAATTGTCCGATAAGATTAGCCCTAAACCGAATTTAATATCGGCTTGATCGATAATGCGATATACCTAGGGTGCGTTCATTTGGAATGAAAATAGCACTTTGAGTTGTGAAAGGTCTAATATACCCTTAATAAGTATACAAGAAGGCTAACTTTCATTTGAATCATACACGAAAACTAATTTCATGTATGAACATCCGGCGAAAAAATTACGACAAAAAATTTCCGGCAAAAAATCCCGACGAAAAATTTCCGACCAAAAATTCTGGCTAAAATTTGAAGCATACACGAGGCCTAACTTCATGTACGCATCATATATGCAACACGAAAACTAACATTCATGTATGCATCATACACGAAAAATTCCGGCGAAAATTTGAATCATACACGAAGCTAACTTCATGTATGTATCATACACCAAGACTAACATTTATGTATGCATCATACACAAAAGTTTTTTGCCGCCAAAAATTTCAAATTTGAATCATACATGAAGATTAATTTTCGTGTATACAACGAAGACCAACATTCATGTATGCATCAAACATACAGGAACAATAGCATAGAATGCATATCTCATACAAGAAAAAAAATGCATACAAGAACGATCTCATACACGAATGCATACACGCATACAAGAACAATCTCATACAAGAAAAAGATGCAGAGGTACCGCGTCGGCGCCGGCAAAAAGTACCTCGTCGGAACCCTGGTTCGGCGGCATCAATGGGCTGTCCATGTAAGCAGATATGTGCCTGCAACAGACGTGGTGGGTGGTAGCGGTGATGTACAACGTCGGCGGAGATGGAGGAGATGGAGGGGCGGAGGAGATGGAGGAGATGGAGGGGATGGAGATGGAGTTGCGCCGTAAAACGCCGACCAACGGCGGCAGAGAAGCTAACCAGCGGAGGTGATGGAGGGACGGAGGAGATGGAGCGGCGCCGGAAGAAGACGACCGACGACGGCGGAGAAGATGACCGCCGAAGGAGATGGAGTAGCTGAACGGCGGTGAACGGCGGTGGAGGAGAAACTGGAGATGAAGAGGTGAGAGTTTGTGAGAGGGAAGGGAATTGAGGTAAAGTAAGTAGTATAAAAGTCATGAAATAACTCAATGGACATTCTAATATTTTTTTTTTTTCCAAAATGACATAATTTATCGTTTTACTTTCAAAAGGGCTATTTTAAGTTTTGCCTCTTTTCCTTGCCCAGAATATAAATTTATACCTCCAAAATGGAGGTTTAATATTATACCTCCCATGTATTTTAGATATTTCCTCCTTTATTCATCAATTTCATCCCAAGTGAACAAGATATAAAAATTACGGTCCTCCCTTGAGAGTAAAAAATAAGTATATTATCACTCCAACTAAACAAGATATAAAACTTGTGGTCCCCACAATGAAGTATAAATTTATACCTTATAATATTATCCCTTTATTTAGAGGTATAAATTTATATTTTCAAGTGAACACACTTCTAATATAGTATTATAAATTTTAGATATCATATATACTACCATTATAACTTTTAGACTTTTTTATACGGCAATATCTGCAACTGATATTATTTGTATTAGCTCTATTTTTCAAACCATACACAAGAGACAAATAAAATATCATAATATATGACATACTCAAACTATAAAACATCGTTTAAATAAAATATCATAATATATGACAGATTCAAACTATAAAACATCGTTTAGTTTCGAACTTTAACCTCTTGACAAAAACTCCCTGTCTCACTGTAATTTTTCAAACCATACAAGAGACAACTAAAATATCATATTATATGGCAGACACAAAACATATAAAACGTCGATTAGTTTCTAACCTTAACCTCTTGACAAAAACTCCCACTCTCCACCGATAGGGTCGACCCCATGCTTGGTCAATAGGGGCAAAGGCTAGGGCCCCAAAAAATTTGAGGGGCCTAAAATTTTTAAAAATAATTAGATTAATAATTACTCTTAAAAAAATAGTGATGTTGATTAATATATAAGAGTATTAAATCATATCATTTTGCACATAAATCATTAAAATATAGCAAGAGTTGAACATAATTTTTGAACGTAAATTTAGTTCTCCCATCCCTCAATGCTTAGAAAAATATATATAGTATTGATGTTGACGCAAATAATGCTCGCAAAACTAAAATATATATGTTCATACACTTATATGAATAAAAAGGTTGCTTTAATTTGTGTTTGTGTGTGAGAGAGGTATATGATTAAAGTTGAAGTTATACACTAAAACATGATATTATGTTAAGAGATTTGGATGGATATCATAATGTTTGTGTCAAAATGAAATGTATGCGAGTGAAAGAGGCGGGTATCGCCGGGTTCGTATAAACAATAAAGTCCCCA